>JARYGA010039451.1:0-48065 GCA_030545235.1 Helianthus tuberosus
CCTAGTATCATGATCAACATCCTATGGAAAAGCACCTGAAAACACATGTGAAAATAGGTACGTCAGCATAAAAATGCCTGTGAGATACATAGGTTTTGTGAAAATAAGATTCATGACTTATGTTTGAGAAAATGTTTAGTCATGAACCTTGTTATTTGCTTTGTCTTGTAAATCATTTGAAAACAATAAGATCAGATGATATGTATAAGTAAATGTCAGGTTAAATAAATAACCATGTAAAAATGTGTTTGTATAAGATAAGTTGTTTGTAAATCAATGTCTTGTGAAAAGTATGTTATTTGTATAAAATGTTCTATTTCTCAATATTGAAATGATTCAAATAACGTTACGACATGTAATACCATACAAACACTTATATATAGGAAGTACCAGCGGCGTATCCACCATGCTTGTATCATATTACACACGCATCGTTACTTAATCACTTAATCAAACCAAACCAAACAATGTAAAAAGTCTATGTTTAAACCAATTGTCAAATGTATTGAATGATATGTCAAGTGTTCATGTCAAGATGTAAATCATATAGTGTGAAACAATTGTCAAACATGTTATGTGTCAAAAGTAAATCATGTCAAATGTCTATGTCAAATATCCATGTCAAATGTCTATGTCAATTGCCTTTGTCAAATGTCTTTGTGTAAAATGTCGATGTCAAAATGTCATGTATGGCAAGTGAAATGTCTCAACTAAACCATATGCACAAAAACAAGATATTGAAGTAAAACTTGGTTTAAATCAAAGCTATGTTTTGTGTAAATGCATGCAACTATTTAATATGAACATTTATGTGGTATTGTGAATATGCATACATCCAAGCCTGGCGACTGTGGTGATAAAACCCTTTAAACAAATTAAAGGTCTATCTGTCTAAATGTCAACAAATTCGGTCATTCCTTTCTGTCCCCTTACCCTGGGATGTCCGGAACGGGAGTTGTCAATTCCTATGGTACCACTACCTACTAACGAACGGCGTAGCTAATGTTAATGGATATATTGTCCCATGTAAACAAACCAAATGTCATAACAAAATGTGAGCATGTGAAAACAATGCACTAAGTATGTAATCAAATGAACATACATAGCGTGAAATGTCATGTAAAACGATGTACTAAGTAATGCACACAATGGGCATACCTAGCATGAAATGTCATATAAAACGATGTACTAAGTAATGCACACAATGGGCATACCTAGCATGAAATGTCATGTAAAACGATGTACTAAGTAATGCACACAATGGGCATACCTAGCATGAAATGTCATGTAAAACGATGTACTAAGTAATGCACACAATGGGCATACCTAGCATGAAATGTCATATAAAACGATGTACTAAGTAATGCACGCAATGGGCATACCTAGCATGAAATGTAATGTAAAACAATGTACCAAGTAATGCACACAATGGGCACACCTAGCATAAGATGTAATGAAATCATGTACTATAATGTACTAACGAACATAGCAGTATATGATGTGAAAACTGGAAAGCAGGAAAGTAACAAGTAGGCACATGTGTTCCACCCCAAAACAGTTTGGAAAAACAGTAAGAGAGGGGTTCTATGTACTCACCTGAGATTGCTCAGATGTATTGAGATAACCACCAAGCAATGCTAGAGATCACGGAATCAAACGGCACCTAATATAGGTAACTATGTTAATAAACCGGACCTAAATCGGAAGATCGGATAGAATGAGGTTTCGTAAACCAAACGAGTATAGGAACTCGTGTGATATGGTTTAACAAACCCTACATACTAAGACGAAACTTAACCTAAGTGCTTGTGACCCATTACGACCCGTTTAGGTAGCTTATGCTACCTTAACGCGTCGTTCGCGTAAAACGCGTTTGGAACGCCTAACATTTGTGACCACAAGGTATAACCTCGGAAGGTTACAACTATGGTCACCTAATGTGTTTGGTCGGATCCTAATGATCGACCAAATGGGTCGGGTTCGAAAGTATAAGCGATCGTTTAGATCGCTTACCTTACGACCCTATCTAAGCACTATACTAACAGTGACGAGCTAAGCATGTTAGAACATGCTTAACTAAGTTTAGAAAACAGGTTTGGCATCAAAACAAACGGTTTTGATGCTCACGAGTAGTTTGGTTACAAAATACGCAAGAATACGTATTCTGCCCGAAACTACGGCTCGTCACTGAGCCTAGATAACGTGGTAATCAGTAGGTATAGTCACTAGGGACTATAACCATCGTGATTACGCTCACGTTATGAAGTTCAAACGAACTTCGCATCGACCATAAACTGGTCAATGCAGAAAGTCAAACATAGTTCGACTTTCGGGCTATAAAAGCGATAAAAGAACGAATGAACACTTACAAAGGGTCCCCGCTAGTAAATCTTGATCGAGTAGCTCAGGTATGAAGTGATTTGCTTCAACTTAGAGCACTTTTAATCAGATTTGTGAGGAATGAGGTGAAAATGTGATGGGTATTTATAGGAAAAGTAGAGCCGTTAGGATCGTTTCTTGAATATCGTGCCACGATCCGAGCCGTACACTTGTCACAAAGTTGTGGTGGCTAAAAAATGGACACCATAGGAGTTTAACAAGTGTCATTTGGCCTTTGGGAGGTGTTAAGGGCTGAATAAATGAGTTTATGCATTTTTTTATATATTTTTTTTTTCTATTTTTTTTTATTATTTTAGCAGTTTTGCAGTTTTGGTTCCTGTGCGCGTATCGTCGTGTTTTGGCACTTCTAACACCCGTCAAGCCCATTTTTAAGCTTCACAAGGATGTTAAAGTATAGGAAACATGAAAAATGCTCAAAAATATCTCGGATGTCGGTTCGTTTGGTCGTACGATCGCGATGTTCGCTTAATTACGACGGTATGCGCATAAGCGCGAAAAACGATCCAAATGACGCGACGAATGGATTTTTCTTAAGGCGAACACTAAAATATAATGTAGTCATGCTTACATAAATTTTTGGATGTCCAGATGTATTCAGAACGTAAGTTATGCGCGAAAATGCAAACTTGTGCACTTTTTGACACTTTTAGTCCCTGAATGTCCCAAAAGTTTATTTTAGCACACCGAACCCCTCAAAGCCTATTTCTAAGCTATGTCAAGGATATTTAAGGTGTGTTTAACTTATGGTTATGTTCCGGAATGTTCGTTACAGTTCAAATTGACATACTTTCGCAGTTTGTCATATTTAGTCCCTGTAAGCGAATTAACTTGTTTTTGCCATACCAAAGCCTTCAAAACTTATTTCTAAGTTATGTAAAGGTTATTTAAGGTATGTTGAGTATATGTTGATGTTCCGGAGTATTTGTCGCATTAAACTAAGTACGTTTACGCACTAGTTTGCGTATAACTCTCCAGAAAGCGATGTAGAGTTTGAAATTGGATAAAAGTCAAAACATGAAAAATGTAAAACATAACAAAACAAACATTGTGATCAAATAACATTGTTTTATTGATAACTGAACTGTTCATAGTGATTACAAGCGCAGTTGTTACAGTCTCCCCTACTTGTGGAAATTTCGTCCCGAAATTTATTTAGAGGAAACTCGTGGAAAAAGATGTGGATATTTCGCCTTCATTTGATCTTCGCGTTCCCAAGTAAACTCAGGCCCACGTTTAGCTTCCCAGCGAACTTTGACCAAAGGAATGCGCTTGCGTTTAAGCCACTTGACTTCACGTTCCATGATTTCCACTGGTTTCTCAACAAATTTCAGTGTTTTGCCAACACGAATTTCGTCAAGCGGTATGGAGAAGTTATCATCAGCTGAACACTTCTTGAGATTGGACACGTGAAAAGTTGGATGAACATTTCCAAGTTCAGGAGGTAACTCAAGTCTGTAGGCTACCTTTCCGATTCTTTCGGCGATCTTGAATGGTCCAACGTATCTAGGTGCAAGTTTTCCTTTCTTTCCAAATCTGATCACACCTTTCCAAGGTGAGACCTTAAGTAATACTCGATCACCGACTTGAAATTCCAAGGCTTTGCGTTTTGGGTCCGCGTAAATCTTCTGACGGCTTCTAGCTGCCTGAAGGTTATCACGAACTTTCTTGACCTTGTCAGTTGTCTCTAAAATGAGGGCAGGTCCAGTAAGTTGAGCCTCGCCAATCTCATTCCAGCAGACTGGTGAACGACATTTTCGACCATAGAGAGCCTCGAAAGGAGCCATTTTGATGCTAGTGTGATAACTGTTGTTGTAGGAGAATTCAATCAATTTAAGATGTGAATCCCAGCTACCACCAAAATCGATCACACAAGCTCTTAGCATATCCTCCAGAGTCTGGATTGTTCTCTCAGATTGACCATCCGTTTGCGGATGATAAGCTGTGCTCAGATTAAGTTGGGTCCCCATAGCAGATTGCATGGTTCTCCAAAAGTGAGACGTGAAACGAGCATCTCTGTCAGAAATGATGTTCAACGGAACACCATGTCGGGCTACAATTTCATCCACATAGATTTGTGCAAGTCTGTCAGCAGGAAAATCCTCACGGATTGGCAAGAAATGTGCTGACTTTGTAAGACGATCAACGACTACCCAGATGGCATCATGACCCTTCTTTGTGCGTGGAAGTTTGGTAACAAGATCCATAGTAATGTTCTCCCATTTCCAAACTGGGATCTCTGGTTGCACCAATAAACCAGAAGGACGTTGATGTTCAGCCTTAACCTTAAGACAAGTAAGGCATTTTGACACGTATAAGGCAATGTCTTTCTTCATACCAGGCCACCAATAGTGAATACGAAGATCCTTATACATTTTATCTGAGCCCGGATGAATAGAATAGCGAGACTTATGGGCTTCATCCATAAGCAAGGTACGAAGATCATCCTGGCTTGGGACCCACAAACGGTCCATGAAGTAATATGACCCATTGTCCTTCAGTTCCAGAGCAGGTGTTATGTGATAGGGAAATTCCTTATCCATCAAACCTTGTGAAACACAAGATTGTTGAGCCTGAGAAATGCGGGCTTGAATATCGGATCGAGCTTGAATAACAGATTGAACACGTACACAATGAAGCTTAGTACGTTCCTTACGACTTAGTGCATCAGCTACGACATTCGCCTTACCAGGATGGTAGCGAATTTCGCAGTCATAGTCGTTTAAAAGCTCAACCCAACGTCGCTGTCTCATGTTGAGTTCTTTCTGGTTGAAGATATGCTGAAGACTTTTGTGGTCAGTGAAAACCACACATTTTGTACCGTACAAATAGTGTCTCCAGATCTTGAGAGCAAAGACAACTGCACCCAACTCAAGATCATGAGTGGTGTAGTTCTTCTCATGTATCTTCAACTGCCTCGATGCATAGGCTATGACTTTGTTTCTTTGCATAAGAACACAGCCAAGACCCAATTTAGATGCATCACAATACACGACAAAATCATCATCACCCTCAGGTAATGATAGTACAGGCGCATCGCAAAGCTTCTGCTTCAAGTGTTGAAAAGCTTCCTCTTGTTTGATTCCCCAATAAAAGGGCATTTTCTTCTGAGTTAGAGCAGTTAGAGGAACTGCAATCTTAGAGAAGTTTTCAATGAAGCGGCGATAATAACCCGCTAGACCAAGAAAAGAACGAACTTCAGTAGGAGTAGTAGGTGTATCCCAATCCTTAATCGCACTGATCTTGGAGGGATCTACATGAATACCTTGTTCGTTGATAATGTGCCCCAAAAATTGAACTTCTTTAAGCCAAAATTCGCACTTGGAGAATTTGGCGAAAAGTTGCTCTTTCTTCAGGAGTTCCAGAGTAAGATGAAGATGCTGCTCGTGATCAGCTCGCGTCTTAGAGTAAATCAAGATATCATCGATAAAAACAATGACGAACTGATCCAAATAAGGTTTGCAGACCCTATTCATTAAGTCCATGAAAACAGCAGGAGCATTAGTCAAACCGAATGGCATGACTGTGAACTCGTAATGTCCATAACGAGTACGGAATGCTGTCTTCGGAATGTCTTCTTCTTGCACCCGAAGTTGATGATATCCAGATCGCAGATCAATCTTCGAAAAATAAGAAGCACCTTGTAACTGATCAAAGAGGTCGTCTATGCGAGGTAGAGGATATCGATTCTTGATGGTAAGCTTGTTAAGCTCACGATAATCGATACACATTCTAAAGGATCCATCCTTCTTCTTGAAAAAAAAAACGGGAGCACCCCAAGGTGAAAAGCTAGGACGGATAAAACCTTTGTCAGAGAGTTCCTGAAGCTGTTTAGACAACTCTTGCATCTCAGACGGTGCAAGACGATATGGAGCTCTGGCAATGGGATTTGCACCAGGTACGAGATCAATGCGGAATTCGACTTGGCGTGCTGGAGGTAGACCAGGTAAATCTTCAGGGAATACTTCAGAATAATCCCGAACGACAGGAATATCTGAAATAGACTTACCCTTGCCTTTATCTTCTGTAACATGTGCTAAGAAAGCCACATAGTTCTTCTGCAGATACTTCCGAGCTTTAAAACAAGACATGAGTTTGAGACCACCGATAGGCTTCTCACCTTGAACCTGCAGAATCTCGCCTGACGAAAGCGGCACACGAACAATCTTCTTAGAACAAACTATCTCTGCGTGATGCTTGGATAACCAATCCATTCCCACAATAACGTCGAAGCTTCCAAGTTGCATAGGCGCGAGGTCAATAGGAAAAAGATGGTCGTTAAGATTCAACTGGCAGTTGCGAAGAACAGAATCAAGAATAATGGGTTCACCACTAGCAACCTCTACTGTCAAAGATTTGCCTAGTTTCGTTCTAGACACGCGAAGCATTTTCTCAAAAGACAAAGACACGAAACTTTTATCGGCACCGGAATCGAAAAGAACAGATGCAGGCTGATTATTAATAAAGAACGTACCGTTCACCACATTATCGTCAGCCTGTGCCTCTTGGGCATTCATGTTAAAAACTCGGCCTCGAGCCGGAGCCGGATTCTGGTTCTGGTTCTGGTTCTGGTTGGCTAGCCTTGGACACCGGTTCCTGTAGTGGGTCAGATCCCCACAATTGTAACAAGCACCTGGTGGGTATTGTGGTCGTGCAGCTTGACCCTGTTGCGGAGCAGCTTGTTGAGCCGGGTTCTGAACCGCGGGATTCTGAGCAGATCGACAAAAATTGGCGAGATGGCCTGATTTCCCACAGTTAGTACAGAAACGGCATGGAAGTTGTGGTTGGTGGTGACTGTTGCATCTATTGCACAAAGGTGCATTCCCTGAATAGGGTTTCTTTGCTGGAGGCTGTGCGGGTTGGTTGAGAGCTGCCTGATTAGCTTGGGCAGTGATAGCAAAATTTTGAGAAGCCTTACGCTTCTTTGACCTCTTCGAAGAACCAGAGTTCTTTCCATTCAAGTTTTGACCTTTCTTGCTATCTTCCTTGTCAGCCGACTGCTTCTTGCCCTTGTCACCCTTCCGGTGTAACTTGTTCTTCCTGATCTGCGACTCAGTCAATGTCGCAGATAACTCGATCACCTGACGAAGTGTGGCAGGGTTACTACCAGTAAGAATGTCTTGTACCGAGTCAGGTAGGCCGTCGATGTATCTCTCGATGGCCTTGTCGAGTGGGGTAACCATAGTCGGGCAAAGCAAACTCAACTCTTCAAACCGATCCGTATAAGCCCTGTGCTCACCACTATCTTGCTTCAAAACATCAAACTCTTTCTCCAACGCTCGCTGTTCATGGCGAGGACAGAATTCCCTCATCATAAGGGCTCTAAGTTCAGCCCATGTCTGTGCGAGAGCAACTTCTGCACCCCGGTCTCTCATAACCCCGTTCCACCATGTCAAAGCCCTCTTCTGAAATACGCTCGAGGAGAACTCGACCTTGCGATTATCCGGACACTGCACATGGCGAAAAGTATTCTCTATGCTTTCGAACCACTGAAGAAGCCCAGTCGCTCCCTCAGAACCACTAAACTTGAGTGGTTTAGCCTGGTTAAAATCCTTGTATTTGCATGGAACATTGTTGTTGTTGTTGGCCTGGTTCCATTGAGCAAAGAGATTTGGAAACTGAGCAGCCATCTGCTGCGCAATAATTTCTGCCAGCTCGGCAGTTGCTATCTGATTCTCGCGTCGAGGAGGCATTCTAAAAGAGGAAAACATGAAAAGAAACGAGTGAGATGATTGGATGAAAAGAATGAGATGATAAAAACAAGAATTGCAAACAGCATAGATGGTGGTCATTCGTCCGTATCACAAAGCAAACAAACGACTCACAGTGACTAATCAAAGTAAATGGGTCAAAAATAATGTATAATGAAGACATGCTCGCCTATAAGTGAACACTCACTCCAAGAATTCCCAGGTAAGCACAACTGGTCTCGCGTCTGGTTGAGATGTATACGAAGTGCTAGCCTAGACAGAAAACCCAGAATACAGGCATTCACCCTTCCAGTTTGCACATGTTCACATTATTTAAAACCCAAAACGTTTGACGGGATTTTGAAAATTAGAAGGCACAAGGCCAAAAACCAATACTGAAAAGGGTTCAAAACCATAAAACAGAGGGTTCAAAACCTTACAATTGAGGGTTCAAAACCTTGTAAAAATTTATTCAAAAACAGATGATTGTTTTTCAAAAATCGTTTCGGAAAAATTTTGGTTCCTTGTTTTGTTAATCACCTAAGGATAGGTGATGTGCATGTTTTAAGATCTAAACACAAGATAACTTGTGTTAGGTTCCTAGAAAAGTTATAGTCTAGGTCAAAGCATTACTAATAACCTAATTCCCTATAACCATTGGCTCTGATACCAACTCTTCTGTCACACCCCGACCGCGTAAAACAACAAATCGCGGCGGAAACATCGGGGCGTGTTGCGACAGAATTAATTGTCTCATAACCATGGCATACAAAGTTTTATTTATATATTAAACAAGGGTGTTTCATTGTTTCAAACAGGTAATTAAAGAGTTCAGAACATAATTAAACATAGTCTATCTTCTTTTAAAGTTTCTAAGGCACAGGTCCGCCCTAGTATCATGATCAACATCCTATGGAAAAGCACCTGAAAACACATGTGAAAATAGGTACGTCAGCATAAAAATGCCTGTGAGATACATAGGTTTTGTGAAAATAAGATTCATGACTTATGTTTGAGAAAATGTTTAGTCATGAACCTTGTTATTTGCTTTGTCTTGTAAATCATTTGAAAACAATAAGATCAGATGATATGTATAAGTAAATGTCAGGTTAAATAAATAACCATGTAAAAATGTGTTTGTATAAGATAAGTTGTTTGTAAATCAATGTCTTGTGAAAAGTATGTTATTTGTATAAAATGTTCTATTTCTCAATATTGAAATGATTCAAATAACGTTACGACATGTAATACCATACAAACACTTATATATAGGAAGTACCAGCGGCGTATCCACCATGCTTGTATCATATTACACACGCATCGTTACTTAATCACTTAATCAAACCAAACCAAACAATGTAAAAAGTCTATGTTTAAACCAATTGTCAAATGTATTGAATGATATGTCAAGTGTTCATGTCAAGATGTAAATCATATAGTGTGAAACAATTGTCAAACATGTTATGTGTCAAAAGTAAATCATGTCAAATGTCTATGTCAAATATCCATGTCAAATGTCTATGTCAATTGCCTTTGTCAAATGTCTTTGTGTAAAATGTCGATGTCAAAATGTCATGTATGGCAAGTGAAATGTCTCAACTAAACCATATGCACAAAAACAAGATATTGAAGTAAAACTTGGTTTAAATCAAAGCTATGTTTTGTGTAAATGCATGCAACTATTTAATATGAACATTTATGTGGTATTGTGAATATGCATACATCCAAGCCTGGCGACTGTGGTGATAAAACCCTTTAAACAAATTAAAGGTCTATCTGTCTAAATGTCAACGAATTCGGTCATTCCTTTCTGTCCCCTTACCCTGGGATGTCCGGAACGGGAGTTGTCAATTCCTATGGTACCACTACCTACTAACGAACGGCGTAGCTAATGTTAATGGATATATTGTCCCATGTAAACAAACCAAATGTCATAACAAAATGTGAGCATGTGAAAACAATGCACTAAGTATGTAATCAAATGAACATACATAGCGTGAAATGTCATGTAAAACGATGTACTAAGTAATGCACACAATGGGCATACCTAGCATGAAATGTCATATAAAACGATGTACTAAGTAATGCACACAATGGGCATACCTAGCATGAAATGTCATGTAAAACGATGTACTAAGTAATGCACACAATGGGCATACCTAGCATGAAATGTCATGTAAAACGATGTACTAAGTAATGCACACAATGGGAATACCTAGCATGAAATGTCATATAAAACGATGTACTAAGTAATGCACGCAATGGGCATACCTAGCATGAAATGTAATGTAAAACAATGTACCAAGTAATGCACACAATGGGCACACCTAGCATAAGATGTAATGAAATCATGTACTATAATGTACTAACGAACATAGCAGTATATGATGTGAAAACTGGAAAGCAGGAAAGTAACAAGTAGGCACATGTGTTCCACCCCAAAACAGTTTGGAAAAACAGTAAGAGAGGGGTTCTATGTACTCACCTGAGATTGCTCAGATGTATTGAGATAACCACCAAGCAATGCTAGAGATCACGGAATCAAACGGCACCTAATATAGGTAACTATGTTAATAAACCGGACCTAAATCGGAAGATCGGATAGAATGAGGTTTCGTAAACCAAACGAGTATAGGAACTCGTGTGATATGGTTTAACAAACCCTACATACTAAGACGAAACTTAACCTAAGTGCTTGTGACCCATTACGACCCGTTTAGGTAGCTTATGCTACCTTAACGCGTCGTTCGCGTAAAACGCGTTTGGAACGCCTAACATTTGTGACCACAAGGTATAACCTCGGAAGGTTACAACTATGGTCACCTAATGTGTTTGGTCGGATCCTAATGATCGACCAAATGGGTCGGGTTCGAAAGTATAAGCGATCGTTTAGATCGCTTACCTTACGACCCTATCTAAGCACTATACTAACAGTGACGAGCTAAGCATGTTAGAACATGCTTAACTAAGTTTAGAAAACAGGTTTGGCATCAAAACAAACGGTTTTGATGCTCACGAGTAGTTTGGTTACAAAATACGCAAGAATACGTATTCTGCCCGAAACTACGGCTCGTCACTGAGCCTAGATAACGTGGTAATCAGTAGGTATAGTCACTAGGGACTATAACCATCGTGATCACGCTCACGTTATGAAGTTCAAACGAACTTCGCATCGACCATAAACTGGTCAATGCAGAAAGTCAAACATAGTTCGACTTTCGGGCTATAAAAGCGATAAAAGAACGAATGAACACTTACAAAGGGTCCCCGCTAGTAAATCTTGATCGAGTAGCTCAGGTATGAAGTGATTTGCTTCAACTTAGAGCACTTTTAATCAGATTTGTGAGGAATGAGGTGAAAATGTGATGGGTATTTATAGGAAAAGTAGAGCCGTTAGGATCGTTTCTTGAATATCGTGCCACGATCCGAGCCGTACACTTGTCACAAAGTTGTGGTGGCTAAAAAATGGACACCATAGGAGTTTAACAAGTGTCATTTGGCCTTTGGGAGGTGTTAAGGGCTGAATAAATGAGTTTATGCATTTTTTTATATATTTTTTTTTTCTATTTTTTTTTATTATTTTAGCAGTTTTGCAGTTTTGGTTCCTGTGCGCGTATCGTCGTGTTTTGGCACTTCTAACACCCGTCAAGCCCATTTTTAAGCTTCACAAGGATGTTAAAGTATAGGAAACATGAAAAATGCTCAAAAATATCTCGGATGTCGGTTCGTTTGGTCGTACGATCGCGATGTTCGCTTAATTACGACGGTATGCGCATAAGCGCGAAAAACGATCCAAATGACGCGACGAATGGATTTTTCTTAAGGCGAACACTAAAATATAATGTAGTCATGCTTACATAAATTTTTGGATGTCCAGATGTATTCAGAACGTAAGTTATGCGCGAAAATGCAAACTTGTGCACTTTTTGACACTTTTAGTCCCTGAATGTCCCAAAAGTTTATTTTAGCACACCGAACCCCTCAAAGCCTATTTCTAAGCTATGTCAAGGATATTTAAGGTGTGTTTAACTTATGGTTATGTTCCGGAATGTTCGTTACAGTTCAAATTGACATACTTTCGCAGTTTGTCATATTTAGTCCCTGTAAGCGAATTAACTTGTTTTTGCCATACCAAAGCCTTCAAAACTTATTTCTAAGTTATGTAAAGGTTATTTAAGGTATGTTGAGTATATGTTGATGTTCCGGAGTATTTGTCGCATTAAACTAAGTACGTTTACGCACTAGTTTGCGTATAACTCTCCAGAAAGCGATGTAGAGTTTGAAATTGGATAAAAGTCAAAACATGAAAAATGTAAAACATAACAAAACAAACATTGTGATCAAATAACATTGTTTTATTGATAACTGAACTGTTCATAGTGATTACAAGCGCAGTTGTTACAGTTAGCACCAATTCCTTTTATTCCTCCACTTTCACCTTTAAACAGTTGTTGGATCATTAAAGTCACCAACAGTTGTTAGCTCAGATGACTCACATCTGCAGCCTCACCTTTTGAACACCAATGCCATTTTAAAATTCATTCATGTTTCCATTCACTTGACAACATCAATTGAAAGGGATTCTTATAAAAAGTTTATCCCAAAACCTTTGTCTTCTTCCTGACTTTCTACCATTCCATCAACTAGTCATGTGCCTTATAGCACTGAAAGACAGAAAGTTGGGTAGCTGTCATTTAAGAGGAGCTTCAGCAGTTCAGTGACAACAAGTTTGAAAACCTTGTGCCACAGCTAAAGGATGAGAATCTATTTGAAAAAAAAAAGTGGGTCCTAAAAGAATATTGCATATGTTGAAGCATGGTTGTCAAGTTTTATCAAACTCAAAACAAGTACAAGCATCAAGGTGTTATTAAATGTGCACATGCAGCAGATATTTCCAACCACTGATTGAAGAATATTATGATGCTGATGTTGTTGCCGAAAAGTCCAACTGTTTGTAACTTCAAAATATGTTATTGAATTTTGGTATAGTTGCTCAAAAGATTGTTTTTATGCAGGACAGTCAAATAGCTGAAATATATCATCAAAAGTCCAATATCTCATTGATTCACCATCATTCATTATCAGACATCACCTTGTGAGGGATTGCTATAAAAAGGTTTGATTTCATCTTTAACATGTCCATCCTAAAGATCAGTTAGTAGATGTACAAACCTAAGAATTGGATTCATCTACTATTAAAAACTTGATCCCTATGATTGGAGTGCTAAACATGGATTAAAGCAAGCTTTCTTGTGTTCCATGTGTAAATAGCATAAAAATGTTTTTAGAAAAATCAAAAATAACCTTAAAAATAGTTTAAACTTGAATTTTTCAATAAATCCTCAAAGTCTGTTCAAAGCACTGATGGCATTAAAACTCTCTTAAATAGTAAAATCTATCCACTGTCAAAGTGTATCCTCTGTTTGTGCAAAACACTGATTTACAACAGAGGTTACACGTGGACAGATGTTATTCAACAGTTGTGTGCATCAGATGCCATCATCACTTTTTCAAATAAATGGCCTTACACCTGAAAACATTTACAAGGCTATCAAAAATTTCCAAAACAAAAGCAGAGGTTTCTGAGCAGATTTTAGCAGCTACCACTGCTCCTCAGATATCTGCTGCTGAGCCCACTGCTCAAGGTGATCACAGTAGTAACACAACTGCTGTGAAACCCACACCTAAATCCACCAAAAGACCAAAACAAAAGAAAATTCAAAAGCCACCCAAACCTACAATAAAGGCAACTCTGGAAGATGAGATCCTAGAGCAACTGCCAGTGACAACACAAAAGTCACTAGAAACCACTGCTGCTACTTCCTCACAGCAGATGGTAGAAAGATCTCAACCCCAGCCTAAAACTCCTCCTGCTTCTTCACAAAAAGAACAGGTTGTAAGCATAGGGACGCCATCTTATGAAGCAATGGATTCAATTGAATCTAACTTCCACAACCCTTCTCCCGGGGTAAACCCTCTTTCATCCCATATCCTCACTTCACAAATACCACCATCAACAATACCCTTGTTGCATGCAGTTGCTATAGCTCAGACACAAACCAGTTCCTCTCTATCACCTATCACTGAGAGTACACTCCTACAAGTGACTGGGTCTGATGCTTATACTTCTACTATCCCAGCAACAGTTGAGGAGGCTACACCCCTTGAGTTACAAGTAACTCTTGGTGGTAGTTCAAGTGAAGCAGCTACTACAAGTGCTGAACCCACTGGTTTGCACTTGGACAGTGGTTTCATCAATAAGACTTCCTTGAAGGCAATTTCTTCACTGAGAACTCTTGTGTATCCAGTCTTCACTGATTCACTAAAAAGCGGTTCTCATTATGAAGAAAGAAGTCCCCAGTACCAAGACAAAGGGGCAACAGTGGATGATTTTTGGGATACACTTCCTCAAATCAACCACTGTTACAACCACTGTTAGTGGGAAATCAGATGACCCCATTAAGTTGGGTGATGGTTTAATGTACCAAGAATTGACGGCTAGAATTGATAAACTGGATACATCTGTTGCAGAAATCAAAGACATGCTGCAACAGTTGTTGAAAGCACAAACGGTACCATCCACTGCTGCACCATCTCCAACAGCTACTCCATCATCTGCTCCTACTCCAGATGAGCTGTGGAATTTATTTCAACCCCTGCACTATCTTCGAAAGAGTTGATGATGCCAAAAAGGGGGAGAAAAATGACTCTGAGGAACTTCTGCTGAAACATCTGCTGAAACCCTGAAAATTCAAGCAGATGATGAAGATACACAAATGAGGATCGTTTCAAAGTCAAGTCAATTCAGCTGGTCTCAAAACCACTGCTGATATTAAAAAGGGTAAGGGATGAGAGCAGAGCTTTGGTTGAGAAAAAGTTAGTTCTGCAAAAAGGAAAAAGAAGAGGTTGGTACTTCATTAAAGAAGAGTCCTGTTAGAAAAACAAGGCAATCAACCACCACAGCTTCTAAAACTAAGCCAGTTACTACTTCAACCACAACTTCTGTTCCCACAAAATCACTTACACCTCCACCATTAACAACATCTGTCACTCAAACAACTGCCACCAATACCACATCAACACACACCACAACCACTGCCATCCCCACTAAATCAACCACCACAAACACCACCTGCTGCCATCCTTCATCAAAGAAGGAAACAAAGCAGATGGATGCAGAAATATCAAAAGAAGAACAAGCTTGAGAAGAATATATCATGAAGATGGTTCTTCAGACACTTAGAGCACAACTACAAGAAACAGCAAAATCTCAAGACACTGTTCAAAGTTGTCATCACCAGGCCTCAACCTTCAAACTCATCATTCAAATAAATCTCTCCAAAGAAACCCATTGGATTCAAAAATACTAAAGTGGATGTCTGATCAAAACACCCACGTATTGACTTTGCTCAGATCCAATGGTGAAGTGAAGCATATATCAAGGGAAACAGCACTTGGCCTGGGTGTTGAAGATTTGCAAGATCTCCTTGAGCTTACACTGTGCAGGGATGAGGATGATACAAGTTCCATTGGCTTTGAATTACAATTCAAAGAACAAGTTAGGGAACTTGTGATGAGTAAATAAAAATCCCGAATAATGAAGGGTTTTGGCATCATCTGTTCCAGGGGGAGATTGTTGGGATTGAACCCTACAGAGGAACAGATGATGTAAAGCCAAAACTGGATCACAACAGTGGATTAACCATAAGCAGCAGTTTGCACTAGACTTTCCCCTTGAAAGTGATCATAACATCTGATATACTCCAAAGTACTGCCTTTATCAACAACTGCTGACACTGGAAACTGCTGATCAAGTCAAAGACTGATGAAGGACTTAAGCCCTACTGCCCAATCCACTGCGTTGAGTCAAGCACTGCTGATCATGACAAGTACTGCTGGGTTCACAACAGTGGAAGGATGCAACAGCAGTTTGATTCATCTTATGTAATGTATTGAAATATCAGTAGTTAGCATAGCAGAGGTTGTATAGATCAGTAGATAGAGTTTGTTAGTTTGTTAGATGTCACTTTCATGGTGATGTCAGCTTAGATACCTCAGTGGTTTGGTTTGCCTATAAATGTATCAGTACCCTGTACTGTTACATTTGATTGACTGAGTGGGATCTTCTCCTCATGTCTAATCCTTTCATCTTGTGTGCAACCAACCTTGGGGCATCAGGCTGAGGGGGAGTATAGTTTGTAAGCATGACTGTAATCTTTTGCTTTGATTTGTAAATCTTTTGACTCTATGTGAAGCAATTGTTTATCAAACTATTTCCTCCTTTGATTGTGTTTACAAAGTTTGTTTTCATTTCCGCTGCACCTAACATGTTTTTATATTCATTGATCATTCATTTCAAACAAACAAACACAATCATGAGAGCCTCCGATCCTAACAATGACAAGTGTTATGAGTTGGGGTTTGAATACTATCACTAGACTATAGAAACCATTTGGAGTTATACATAGATAAACCCAAATGATTTTAAAACGGGTTCAGGTCAGTTTCATGCTGAACCCGCAAACCCATTTTGGTTAACGGGTCGGGTTCGGGTCAGTTTCATGTTGAACCCGTAAACCCATATTATATTATATTTTTTACTATATGTTTTATGTTATAAATTAAATGAGGTATGTTTTTATTCCATAATTATTACTTAAAAAGAGAAATTAATATAAGATTTTATAATTTAAATATGATTGTGTTATATATATTTGTGTTTTTTAATTTAATTTTAATTTTAATATAGTTATTTCAGAAAAGAAATAAAAATAAAAAAAAACCGGGTTGGACGGGTCGTGTTCAGGTCAACCCACGAAATTTTGAGTCGTGTTCGGGTTCATATATGAATGATACGATTTTTGGGTTTGAGTCGGGTTCGGGTTCGTGAAAAATTTTCGGGTTCACGTCGGGTTGAACCCGCGAACCCGACCCATTTAGCACCCCTAATACTGAGAATTAAACAAAAACTTCAAAAGTAATACTAAAAAATACGTAAAAACATTTGTCAATTCCATAGCATAAACTTGAGGCAAATCTTCTATAATGCCTTGTAGATCTTGAGCCACATCTTGATTCATAATCCTACACTTAATTAAAAAAGTTAATATATATAAATTGTGACACTTAAAATATATATATATATATATATATAAATAAATAAATACACCATACCTTGATCATCTAGTTTGACGTGGTGGATCAACATATATCCCATCCGTGTGGTCAGATCGTAAGTATGTGGGGTCATCAGTTTGATCCTCTAATGGTTGAATTTCTAACAGTTGAATACCAACATAAAATGGTGGTAAGTCATCAAAGTGGTCATATTCTTCCTCGTCGACGACATTATCAACACCAAGGATACGTCGTTTACCTTGCAATACGATGTGGTATCTTGGTTTGCTCGGGTCTTTTACAAAGAACACTTGTGTGCAATGTAAAGCGAGGATAAACGGTTCAGATGCATAGCCATTTGTTGCAAGGTCGACAAGTGTAAATCCATATTTGTCAACTTGAATACCTGTACTGTTGTTCACCCACTTACATTTGAACACAGGGATAATGGTAGTTCTGTAATTCAGCTCCCAAATTTCTTCGATGACACCATAATAAGACTCCTTAGCGATTTCCAATCTTATATTGTGATTCATCCGGTCGAATTTGTTTGTTGATGCTATTACTGTAACTCCACTATTCAGCATTGTACTTTTCTCATCTTGAGTTTTTGTGTAAAAAGTATACCCGTTAATGTCATAGCCTTGGTAATATTTTACTCTACATTCTGGACCTCGCCCCAATTGTTCCACAATTTTATCAACAACCGCCTGACCACCGGTTACCTTCTCTTTCAACCATGAAGAAAACTCTTTGTTATGCTTAGTTTCATGCCACATATGGCTCTTATTCGGGTAGGATGATTGTAATAACTTCAAGTGTTCATTGACATATGGAGCAAGACAAGTCATGTGCCTTAGGACATAGAAATGTGCAAGTTCTAAACTATCATTACTTGGGTTTAACATTTTCATACCGACACCTCCTTCCCCTTGAAGTTTGCCGGAGTGACGAGATTGTGGCAGACCAATACTTTTAGCACCTTCTACATATCCCGTACAGAATTCAATTACCTCCTCGGAAGCATATCCTGTTACAATACTACCCTCAGCCCGATAATGATTTCTTACATAAGCTTTTAAGAAACCCATGTATCTTTCAAAAGGGTACATGTAACGCAAAAATACCGGACCACAAGCATTGATTTCTTTAACAATATGGATCACCAGGTGAACCATCACATCAAAAAAGGATGGCGGGAAATACTTCTCTAGTTCACAAAGTGTGATTATGATTTCTTTTTGCCATGCATCCAATTCCTGGGGATCAATAACTTTCGAGTGAATCATGTTAAAAAACAAACAAAGTTTTGTGATTGTGTGTCGTGTACTCTCTGGTAGTAATCCACGGACAACAATAGGAATCATATGTGTCATCAAAACATGACAATCATGAGACTTCATACCAAGCAGTTTACAATCTTTCATCGACACCAACCTTTTAATGTTTGCGGAATAACAAGATGGAACTTTAATATCATGCAAACATTTACAAAACTTTTTTTTCTCTTCCTTTGACATTGTGTAACATGCAGGTGGCAGATAAATACGATTACCTTTTTCGACAGGGGCAAGCTCTTTACGTATTCCCATTTCTTCCATGTCTTTACGGGCATTGACACCATCTTTAGTTTTTCCGGGAATGTCTAACAATAAGCCTAGCAAGCTATCACATACATTTTTCTCGATATGCATAACATCTAGGCAATGTCGAACTTGTAAATGCCTCCAGTATGGTAAGTCCCAAAAGATTGACCTTTTTTTCCAATTAGTTACTTTCTCAACACGAGTAGTACAAGTTCTTTTTCCCAGAACGGTACTTAGATTTTTAACTCGTGAAAATGCATCAAAGTTCTTCGGTTTCCGTCTGGTCTCGGTACTTCCATTAAAGTCCTTTGTGTTGTTTCGAAAACTGTGACCAGTTGGAAGGAATCTTCGGTGTCCCATGTATACTGTTTTTCTGCAATGATTCAACCATATTGAAGTTGTCTCATCTTCACAAACAGGACAAGCTTTCTTACCTTTCGTGCTATATCCAGATAAATTAGCATATGCCGGGAAATCACTTATGGCGCAAAAAATCATGGCACGCAAGTCAAAATATTCCTTCTTATAAGCATCATACACATTTACACCAGATTCCCATAGAGTTTTTAGGTCATCAATCAACGGGGACATATAAACATCGATGTTATTACCGGGTTGTTTCGGACCTTGAATCAACAACGACATCATTATATATTTTCGTTTCATGCATAACCATGGTGGAAGATTGTAGATGCAAAGAAGAACCGGCCACGTACTATGACCACTACTAGCGTTTCCAAAAGGATTGAATCCATC
The DNA here is from genome assembly GCA_030545235.1 of Helianthus tuberosus. Taxonomy (NCBI): domain Eukaryota; kingdom Viridiplantae; phylum Streptophyta; class Magnoliopsida; order Asterales; family Asteraceae; genus Helianthus; species Helianthus tuberosus. Next base: position 19,547 of record JARYGA010039451.1, read on the forward strand.
AGAGCTAAGCCCAAACCTTATATTCCTAACCTCATTACCAAATTCTGGATATTTTCTATTAATATTTCTCCATTGTGGAGAATCCGCCACATGTCTTAATTTTCCATCCTTTATACGCTCATATGAATGCCAGCGTAATAATTTTGCTTCTTTCTCGTTTGAAAATAATCGTTTTAGTCTCGGTATAATAGGAAGATACCACATTACTTTAGCCGGTGGTCCATTTTTCTTCACATCATTATCATATTCACCGGTTTTTCTTTTTCTCGCGTACCTTGATTCACCACAGTTGACACATTCATGACTATTCGCATACTCATTTCTATACAAGATGCAATCATTCGGACATGCATGGATTCTTTCAACTTCCAATCCCAATGGAATTCATCATTTTTTTTGCTTGGTAAAACGAAATTGGTAACACATTACTATTCGGAAGCATGTCATGCAAAACTACTAGTAAATCTGTGAAACTTGTATCATTCCATCTGTTTTTTGCTTTCAAGTTAAACAACATCAAAACAGCTTCAAGTTTAGAAATCTCACAACCATTATATAATGGTTTGTGTGCATCTTCAAATAGATGTTGTAATTTTACTCTATCATCATCGTCAATATCATCATTCTCCAAATCATTAAACATGTCATCTAAATTGTTATCATTTAGACTGTCATTATTTAAATTGTCATCATATAAATTTTCCTCGTTTAAATTGTCACCGTATAAGAAATCATCGTGTTCCACATTCTCTAAATTAACCGATGTCGTGGCACCATCATTTCGTGATTCGCCATGCTTTGTCCAACAAGTGTAACTAGGCATAAAACCATTTGCAATCAAATGATACTCTATATCTCTAATATTTTCATATTTTTGAAAGGTTTTACAAATCCTACAAGGACACCAAATATCTTTAGAGCCAACATTCCTCCGATTAACTTCAGCAACCTTAAGAAAAGTAGAAACGCCTTTTGTATATATTTCAGAATGGTACATCCAATTTTCTCTGTCTTCCATCTGAAAATTAAAATAATCTAATAAGTAATATGCAATTAAACATGTACATGTTGTTAATATAGTACTCTAGGGTGGTGGATCCTAACCCACTTTTTAAATATTCTATCTCAAATGTATATATTTTAACGTGTTAACTATTTAAGAAAAAAACGACAGCATTTCCCCTTAACTCCCCAAGTATGTGGATGAACCACAAACCCGAAGGAGTGGGGAAAACGCTGCCGAATTTTTCTTAATAGTTAACAGGCTAAAATATATACACATCCTAATGAGATAGAATATTTAAAAAGCAGTCCCAAACGGGGACAATCTAAAATTTATCTCTATTAGATAAATTTTAGACGGGTAAGCTCTAAAAGGTTATTATCAATGCATGTATATTCATATATATATATAGAGTGGGGATCCTACAGAAAGTGTGTTTTTCCTAGAAAGTCTAGGAAGCGATCTGGGCCATGCAATGGGTGTGTTTAATGGTTGAGATCATCTTGGTGGCATTTTGGTAATATGTGTTTCTTAAAAATAGGATTATTTAATTAATCAGGGGTAGATGTGTCATTTAGCTTGTTTTAAATATGGAAATAATTGTCATTCCATAACCACCCCACATTTCATGCAATTTTTTTTCTCTCTCTCTCTCCCTTTCTCTCTCTCTCTCTCTCTCTTCCTTCTATTCTTCATGAAGAAACACGTCAAGAAAACACATCGTATTAATCTGCTTGCTAATCTGCTTGCTGTTAAAACACAGCGTCAAGAAATCCTCCAGCATTACCAGCATGGATGGTAAAACACAACGTATGAATCTGCTTGCTGTTAAAACACAATTGTATGAATCTGAATGCTAAAACACAACTGTATGAATCTGAATGCTAAAACACAACTGTATGAATCTGCTTGCTGTTAAAACACAACTGTATGAATCTGAATGCTAAAACACAACTGTATGAATCTGCTTGCTGTTAAAACACAATTATATGAATCTGAATGCTAAAACACAACTGTATGAATCTGCTTGCTGTTAAAACACAACTGTATGAATCTGCTTGCTGTTAAAACACAACTGTACGAATCTGAATGCTAAAACACAACTGTATGAATCTGCTTGCTGTTAAAACACAACTGTATGAATCTGCTTATTGTTAAAACACAACTGTATGAATCTGAATGCTAAAACACAACTGTATGAATCTGCTTGCTGTTAAAACACAACTGTATGAATCTGCTTGCTGCTAAAACACAACTGTATTAATTTGCTTGCTGTTAAAACACATCGTAAATAAAACGGAGATGATACGAACATTATTTGAATGGTGATGATGAACTCGAAGATGGTGGAGATGGAGAAGTGTTTGATGATGACGAAGACGGAGAAGGAGAAGGTTGCGAAATACAAAAAATCTTGGAGAAACAGTTTCCATAATTATAGGCATTGTTAGTTAATCAGAGATAAAATTCCAAAGATAAAATAAAATGTCAAATTACACAAGCGCCCTTTTAGTTAAAATCCCTCCATCCCACGTATCACATTCTTATTGCTTCATAGACTTTCTCGAAAAAGCCCACTTTCTACCTAACTCCTCATATATATATATATATATATATATATATATTGCAACTGAAATTTGAATTTCAATCTAATGAAAGGAATTATTAATTCCCTCAAATTCCTTTACTTGTAAGAATTAAAAATCCTTCCAAAATGTGAATAAATTCAACCAAAATCATTCGAATCTTTGACCACTCATCATTGTCGCATCTGCCACCGCACCCCTTACTACGTTGCCCTGGCTACTGCCAATCGTAACCTCCTTGCGACGCAAACCAGACATCCAACCTGACATTGACCTAATGGTGAACTTGACCGCCACGAACCAACCCAGATCAACGCCAACGTGCACCGTCCCGATTTGGCCCAGGTCGCTACTGACCTAATATCTCGAACTGATGGACTAACGTCGACTTGCACCGTCCACAACCTAATAACACCATTCCGATCAACATCGTCCTATACCAGACCGAACCTCCACCGACTCACACCATCCTTGACTGGCATCGACCGCTCCATTCGGACTTAATCCACACCATCTGGATACAACCCGGACTGTCTCAGCCCGACCCGGACCGTCTTGATTAAACTCACCTTACCGCCAACCTAAACCAACTAGATCAAAGCTAACTCGTACCCACACTAGGGGTGTTTATTTCTGACACGACCCGAAAACACGACATGAACCTAACACGAAATTCCTGGGTTTGGGTTTAGTCTCAATAGGTTCGGGTTAGTTTCAGGTTGAACCCACCAACCCGTTTAGCTAAACGGGTCATGTTCGGGTCAACCCGGTCGGGTTGGTGGGTTGACCTGTTTAACCCATTTCTATAATATTATATTTTTTTTACAATATGTTTTGTGTCATAAATTAAATTTGGTGTGTATTTTATGCTATACTTATAACTTAAAAATAGAAATTTACATAAGATTTTATAATTTTAATGTAATTTTATTATTTAATTTGTGTTTTTTTGTAGTAAATGTTAATTTTACTATATTAATTTGCTGAAAAAACTAAAAAAATAAAAAAAAAATAAAAAAAAACTCGGGTTGAACTAGTCGGGTTCGGGTCAGCCTGCGAATCTCCGGGTTAGGTTCGGGTTCATATGTATGAAACGATTTTCGGGTTCGGGTCGGGTTGAACCCGCCAACCCGCGAACATGACCCGTTTAACACCCCTAACCCACATTGTCCTAAACTGATCCGGACCGTCATTGCAAGTTAGGAGCGTTGGGTTGGGTTTCACGGACTATAGCCGGTTCAGACGGAGGTGCGGGTTAGGTCAGTGGGGTCTACATTACATGTGTTCTGCGGTTCGATGCCGGTTCAGGCTGACGTTGCAGGTCGAAACCTCAAGACAGGGACGATCAAAGCACTAGTTATACAATCATTTTCAGAGAGAAGAATCCAACCTCGAAAATATACAAACGGAATACGCTTATTTTATTAAGAAAACATTAGACTATCCCTATTTATATAATATAAATTTGTAACATTTCTTGGCAGCTTAGTTGGTGTTCCATGCTTTAGTTTGTTGTACTCTTAGTTTAGAAGGTTGTAGCTTTTTGTTTATTTCCAATATATAAATTAGAAATATTTTGTTGTTTAAGATAGTTGTAATATATGCATTAGGAGTTTTTCAAAAAAAAAAAAAAAAAATTGTATTTTTTACTTTTAACCCAAAGGTTTTTATCTTTCACATTTTAACCCCTTTTACATTTTTTTAGTTTTAACCCAAAGCTTTTCAAATTTTACAATTTAACCCTAATATTTTTTTTTATTTTCAACTTTGGTCCCCTCATACTTTTCATCTTTCGTAAGTTTTTCGTTCTTCGTTTCGTTTTAATTTTGCGAGTCAACACGCCACAATGTGCATGTGGGGTTCAACGTTTTTTCGTCTGTTTTTTTCCTGTTTGACAGGACAGTCGCAACGCGTCTATGTTTCTACGTTTGACAAGTCCGTCGCAACGAGCAGGTCCTAGATCGACTAGGATATTTTTTTCTATGTTTTAAGTTTCTGTCTAATTTCTCGCATTAACACGCTGCAACGGGCGTGCGTGGTTCAATGATTTTTCATATGTTTTTTGTTCGGTGTTATTTTTTCTTTTTTATTTATTTTATTTCTACAAGCTCTTCTGACGTTGGTGGTCGTTGGCGGTGGTTTGGCATTTGTGCTACTTGGCACAATTTTACGAACATATTTAACCTATTAAGTTTTTTACTAATAATTTGTTTTGAGTTTACTGTTATACCTCTTTTACTTAAGAAAACCAATTTTTTTTTCACGTGCATATTTTTATGACGTGTAGGTATAAATTCGATTTGCTGAAAATGAGTGAGGTCAAATATATTTTATTTAAAAAAAGCATTTTTACGTTCATATTTTTATGTACGTTTCGGTATAAATTTGAGTCGGTGTATGTTTAGACGTACACTTTTTTGAGAAACAAGTTTGGTGATGTTTTGTAAATTTTGTTTCGAACCGAGTGGAGTCAAATTGTGCTTTCTTTTTTCCCCATTTTTTAAAAGCTCTAAATAATCTTTTTTGATTATACATGTCAGCTTTTGCGTTATACCCGTTACATTTTCTATGTATGACTCGGGTCACATATAATGGGTTATGATTGTACGGTATAAATTTAATTTACTTTAAGTTTTGATCTTATCGCAATGCTTATATAAGTTACACCGAGTTCAATTAAATATGTCGAAACACATGTTTTCATATGGTTAAGGCATCACATAACCCTTTGACTAATTCATTCGATGTTTGCTTGCAATGTACCGTGCCGCAACGCACACGAGTATTAAATCTAGTTTATACTAAACAAAAAGGCGTGAAACCCCTTGGTGTCGCTAATTATGATATAATAGTAATAGTAATAATAATAATACAACCTATAAATATGTAAACATAGGACTCCTCTAACTTAGGATTAAAACAAAATATTATGGCAACAAGTTATTAGTGAAGACAATAGTTTTCTAGCCACGTTATTCATTTCCCACAAATCATGAAAAAAGACAAGGACAAAGATGTCAAATGGATTTGATAAAAGTTGAATATCACTACATTTTTGTAACTACGGTTCACTGTCGTCACGTTCATTTAGTGAACTTTATTGAGACTATAATGTTTTGACGTTAATAAAAGGTTGTCTTCATTACCTTGTCTTGTAAACCTAATGCTATTCATGTACCTTCCAAACAAGTATAGTATAATATAATATAATATAATAAAAAAAACCTTTTACCTTCCGCCGGAGGCTCGACGGAGTAGAGCAAGTCGGGGTAGCGTGCAAGGTCGTTGAAGATTTCAACTGGACCTCTCATTCTATCTCGACCGATCTTCTCTCCCATTCGCTGTTCGGGGAAGGGCCCGTGATTCTTCAGTTGTTTTACAAGCGTGAGGAGGGAGGACGGTTTGCCGGCGGCTCGACGAAGAGGAGGGAGGGGGGATAGCGTGCGAGGAGTATTGAGTTCACTGCTGTGCTTCATCGATATCTCCTTTCACCCTATTGCTTTTCTCTTCGATTCCATTCGCTGGTCGGGAATCGTTGTCCATGTTTGGGGGTATGGCGAAATCCTCTTATCATGGGAACTATGTGTTTCCACCCGGTGGACGACCTGTAACGACGTTCTATATTACAAACCTGCCAGAAGGAGTAACAAGAATGGTGTTATGGAGAGCGTTTCAGTTGTATGGAGTAGTAAAAGACGCGTATGTAGCAAGGAAGAAGGATTCCCGGGGGAATCATTTCGGGTTTATTCGATATGAAGGGGTTCAGGACGTTATGGCAACATTACGTAGCATGAACAAGGTAACAATACATGAAGCAAAAGTGAGTGTCTCTGTGGCGAAGTTCGATAAGAACCACAGGTCATTTCAGCAAAATAATTATTCCAATCGACACCAAGGGCAGGCACCAGTTAAAGGAAATATGTATGTGCAAAGGAAACCTATCTATGAATATAAGCCGGTTCACCAGGGGAGATCGTTTTCAGACGTGGTGAAAGGAATTGGGGAGGAGCAGGTGAAGATAAACAAGACAGTGGTGGCAGGAGAAAGGATCGCTGTATACCCGGACCACTGCATGATGAGGGCGGTGATCTTTGAACTAAAGGATATTTCAGCACTTCATGAGATTAGGAGGTTGTTGGATAAGTGGGGATATGGTGAGTACCCGGTGTCGTATTTAGGTGGGTTGAAATGTATGATTGTCCTTAAGGAGAAAGGCCAGGCAATAGATTTCACCAAGAATAGTGGGGAGGAATGGGAAAAGAGAAATATATCGGCAGAACTCTGGAAAGGACAAGATTTAGTTTATGAGCGCCTTGTATGGTTCAGAGTCAATGGGGTTCCAATCCACCTTAGGGATAATAAGACGTATAATGAGATTGGTGGATGTTTCGGGAGAGTAGTGGGTTCGTCGGAGTTTTCATGGAACGATAGTGATAATTCAGATAGTGGGTGTTGGGTAATTGCGGAGTCTGGGAAATTCATTGAAGAGGAGGTAAATTTGCAATGGAATGATAAGGATTATAGGGTCTGGGTTAGAGAAGAACATAATTCCTCTTTGAAAATGGTGATCTCGGAGCTATCGGATGCAGGCAGGGCATCACCGGAAAAGACGTCGGGATCAGCTGCTGCTCCGGCCGACGATAAGATGGATGGGGAAGTCCGAAACGACGCAGTCGGGGGGAGAATCTGGAGGAGCACACTTGGGGAAACGAACCGTCAACCCCCATGCATGAGGTGCATGGGGACCAGGAGAGAGAAAAATTAAATATGGCGGCTGGAATGTTTCAACATAATAATGGGGTTGGTGGAACCTGGTCAAAACGGTACTCGGAGACTGGGAATCAGGAAAAAAAAACTGATTTGGGCCCGGGCCCAAATACTAAGTCAAGAAAGAGACCTAGGAGAAACAGAAGCCCACTAGACTTAAGTCCGGATGCAGAGATGCGGGTGGATCCGAACCGTTCCTACATTAAGAACCTAGAAAGGTCGTTTGACCTTAATAATGATACTGCACCAGAGGATGTATCGGTCGGAGGAGAAACGAGACCAGACCTCAGCGGATCTAAGACAGATAGAGCCGGGTGTGGTGAACCACAGGCGATTGGGGAGAACAAAGGTCATGTTGGCAGCAGAAATCCAGAGGTCACTGGTACTGTTGAAGCTGGAGATACAGGGATGAAAAGTATTCCAGAAGAAACAGCCAATACGGTGGCAATTGGATCATCGCTTGGATTCCAGTTAGAAGGTTATGAAGAACAGGTTAGTGTATTAATTGCTGGTGAAAAGAATGGTTTACAATGAATTACATGTCCGTTAATTTAAGGGGGGTCAGGGACCAAAGGAAAATTGACTGGATTAGAGGTTTAAAAACATCGCATGGAGTCCACTTTTTAGCAATACAGGAGACGAAATTGGGGGGAATTTCGGAATTCTCTTTTAATAAAATTTGGGGAAGGTCGCGGTTTGATATGGCAATAGTAAATGCAGTTGGTAGATCAGGGGGGTTAGCAAGTCTATGGGATCCGACAGTATTTGAGTGTAATGAAGTTATTAGAAGCCAAAGATTCATTCTAGTACAAGGAAGTTTAAAACACACAGGGGAGTGGTTAAATATCGTGAACGTATATGCTTATAACAATCCGGTTGAGAGGAGAGCATTGTGGGAAGAATTGGTTACTTTAAAACAGTCTTTACACGGGATGTGGGTGTTTGGAGGGGACTTTAACGACGTCAGAGAACCGAACGAAAGGATGAATTCTGAGTTTGTGCCTTTAAATGCAGCTTTCTTTAATAATTTTATAGAGATGGCTGATTTGGTTGAATACCATATGGGAGGGAGAAAATTCACATATCACTCTGACAATGGGTTACACAAAAGCAAGCTAGATAGATTTTTGGTGTGCAGGGAATTTCAAACCAAATGGCAAAATGCCTCGCTTGTGGCTCTATCGAACGTGGTCTCGGATCACAGTCCAATCCTTCTATCGACCCTGGTACAAGACTTTGGACCTAGCCCAACAAGAATTTTTAATTCTTGGTTGGTGATGCCGGGGATGCTAGAATTTGTTAAACAGTCTTTGAACAGTTTCATATTTGATGGGCCTGCTGATCTGGGGCTGGCGGTAAAACTAAAATGGATAAAGTTCAAACTAAAAGACCAGGTCAACGTATTAAAAATGGAGAAAGAGGTGATGTATAAACAGAAACTGGAATTGCTGGAAGCTTTGGAGGTACAAGCTGAAGAGAGGGTTTTGTCACCAGATGAACTCACTAGTAGAGCTGAATGCAAAAAGGCCATTATGGAAATGGATCGGGTTAAAACGATGGATTTAAAGCAGAAGGCAAGGGTGAAGTGGGCTGTGGATGGAGACGAGAATTCGTCTTACTTCCACAATATTGTCAACGCAAACCAGAGTTCTAATAGGATTAACGGTCTAGTGATCAATGGCGCGTGGGAGACGGCACCACCACTCATCAAGGATTCCATATGTTCTTTTTTTGCACTTAAATTTCAGGAACCAATGCCGGATCGACCGGGACTTATATGTCCTAACTTGAAGCAAATCAGTGAAGTGGATGCGAAGATACTAATTGCACCTTTTTCGCTAATGGAAATCAAGGATGCAGTCTGGGATTGTGAAGGGGATAAAGCACCGGGTCCAGATGGGATTAATTTCAGGTTTATTCGGCGGTGTTGGGAGTCTTTGCAGGCTGATTTTGTAAAGGTTTTCGAAGATTTTACGAGAAATGCAATAATTTCTAATGGTTGCATATCTTCGTTCATTGCGCTTATCCCTAAGTGCAAGGATCCGGATGGCATGGAGGACTACAGGCCAATAAGTCTAATTGGATGCATAAATAAGGTTATTTCCAAAGCCTTGGCGAACCGGCTGAAGCTCGTCATAAACAAGATCATATCGGAGGAGCAAACGACATTTGTTGCAGGAAGAAGTATTCTGGATGGTCCGTTGATTCTAAACGAATTAATCCCGTGGATGAGAACAAAAAGAAAGGAGGGATTTATTTTCAAAGCGGATATGGAGAAAGCCTATGACTCGTTAAATTGGAGGTTTCTAGAATCCATTATGGAGCAAATGTCGTTCCCATCTAGGTTTATTAAATGGGTTATGGCCACCGTTGTTTGTGAAAAAGCTTCCGTCTTAGTAAATGGGTCACCTACACAAGAGTTCGTGTGCTATAGAGGGTTGAGGCAAGGGGACCCTTTGTCGCCGTTTCTGTTCATCATTGCCATGGAAGCACTAACTGGAGTCATGAAGAAGGCATGCAACCTGGGTATCTATGAAGGAATTCGGCTTTCTAATCAAGGTTCGGATATCTCACATTTCTTATATGCTGATGACGTAATTTTTACTGGGAAGTGGTCACCAACTTGTGTGTTCAACCTCACTAGAATATTGAGGTGCTTTTATTTAGCATCGGGTCTTCGTGTGAACCTTGTTAAAAGCAGCGGTTTCGGGGTAAATGTGAGCAGTGATAACGTTCAGAATATGGCGAATTTATTGGGCTGCAGGGCGGGTGGGTTTCCCTTCAAACATTTGGGCCTTCAAGTGGGCGCAAACATGAATCTGGTAAAACATTGGCAACCGGTAATTGATATTTTTAAGAAAAGGCTAGCGCTATGGAAGGCAAAAATGTTATCTTTCGGAGGTAGGCTGACCCTAATAAAGTCGGTGCTCAACGCTTTGCCGACTTATTATTTTTCACTTTTCAAAGCTCAAGTAGGTGTCATCGAACAACTGGAACGGTTGAGGAGAGAGTTTCTGTGGGGTATAACAACTGAAAAAAAGAAATTGAGTATGGTAGCATGGGATAATGTAATTACGCCAAAAGAAATGGGTGGAGTTGGGGTGGGTTCCCTAAAAGACGCAAACTTAGCTACGCTTGCTAAGTGGTGGTGGAGGTTCAAAACAGATCCGGACAGTTTGTGGCGGAAGATAATTTGGAGTATACACCATAACGAGAGATCCTGGAATCCAATACCGAGGAAGTTGTCTATTTCGGGTCCGTGGAAACAAGTGTTTAACGTATCAAAAGTCTTGGTGGAATATGGTTTAAACTTATCAGAATGCTTCCGGGCTACACTAGGGGTAGGAGAGTCGGTGGTTTTTGGAAGGACCGGTGGCTAGAAGGTGTGACAATGCAACACAGATTTCCGGAGTTGTTCAATCTGGAAGTGTCGGAAAACGCAAAGGTGGCTGATAGAATAAAGGTGCTGAATGGGCTGGTGGTTTTAAACTTCAGCTAGGTTCGGCAGCCGGCAACAGAGGATGAAATGGCTGCTGTCCAAAATCTGTCTCAATTGATGTTTTCAGCGGCGGTTGGTCATGGTGAGGACCGGTGGACGTGGGATTTAGACAATTCAGGTCAGTTCACTGTAAAAAGTCTTAAAAACTGGCTGCAAAAATCCAGGTTCACAGATCTAAGAAACGAGTTTGTATGGAATAATTGGCTACCAATAAAAGTAAATTTCTTGGCATGGAGGCTGTCGCTTGGTAGACTGCCAACTTTAGCCGCGTTAGCAAGGAGGAACGTCTGGTCTGGTCAAATTCTGTGCAGAATTTGTAATCAGGAGGCAGAAAACGAGGATCACCTTTTCGTCAGTTGTGTAGCAGCACAGAGCATTTGGAATTTCGTTTCGTGTTGGTGCAAAGTATCAAATATATATGCTTTTCGGGCAAGAGACATATTGGATTGGCACAAATATGTTAGAGGCAGCATGAAGTGGAGAAAATTAATTTATGCGGTCATGCAAGTGGCGATTTGGGTACTTTGGCGGAGTAGGAATAACCTCATTTTTAATGGAAAAGAAATACAGCTGGAAAGAATGAGGAATGAAATAAAACAAATGGGATTCTTATGGATTGGGAGTCGATCGAGTTTGAAGGATATAACGTGGGAGGAATGGTGCAATTTCGATATAGCAAGGAAATGTTAGATGTCAGATTGTTAAAAATTTGGTGTATATCGGATGTTTTTGGGATGTATGTTCTCGGTGTAAACTTTTGGTGTTGGCTAATTTATTGTTAGCCTTGTTATAATAAAATTTTTTGTTGCCCGTTCAAAAAAAAAAATAAAAAATTACCTTGTCTTGTACAGATTTTGAGCCACCAGAATCTCCAAAAAAGATTAAAGTTGGTTTAATAGTTGGGACAGTTGGTGGGGGACTTTTTCTTGTAATTTGTGTCACTGTTTGCTTATGGAGAAAGGGTTATATACCATTAAGTTTTATAGCTTCTCAAGATAAATCTTTCATTATCTTTTCTAACTTAGAGGTGACAATTTTTGACCTATTTATTAAAAGTGTTGTTTGAGATGGATTGTCAATGGGCCCATCAAAAGCTTTAGCCAAAAGGGAAACGCGTTTAAAATCACCCAAAATATATATCAGATGCATACAATCTCCAAAGTACTCACTCTACAATAACTACGGTAACAATGTTGTATTTGTAATCGTTATTAACAACATGACTATTTATATTTTTCTTTTAAAAACAAACAATAAAGGTCACCCAGCCCTTTTCAACCACTACTGAAAACCAACCACTCCAATCCAATTTACCTAATTTTGTCACCTCTAGTTTTGATTGCTAACTACTTCATATCACTACATAATTTTTTGTTTCGCAGAGCTTAGACATATGGACCCGACAATAAATATTTTTACCTTGACCCAAGTCCGCGAAGCAACAAAGAACTTTGATCCATCAAACAAGCTTGTAGAAGGTGGATTTGGTGGGGTTTATAAGGTGGTGTTATTGTGTTATATTGTCAATTGATCAAAGCAGAAGTATGAAAGCATAACATTCTTCCATCATGTGTTACTTATGTTATGCAGGGAAAACTGTCAGATGGGACAATAATTGCAGTAAAACAATTATCACCAAAGTCTAACCAAGGATACCGTGAATTTGTCAATGAAATTGCGATAATTTACAAACTACGTCATCCAAATCTTGTGAGACTTTATGGCTGTTGTGCTCATGGGAACCAGTTGTGTTTGGTTTATGAGTACATGGAAAACAACTCCTTGTCTCATGTCCTTTTAGGTGAGCTTAAAATTTTGGCTAGTAGGTGCCAAGACGACACATAAAAAATCACTTTTTTGCCAAGCTTTTTACATCAAGTTTTATTAAAACAATAACCTTTATATTTGAATAAAACGTTTTAAGATAAATAGGTTGGGTGTCTTATTAAATACTAGAGATATCAAATGTATTTTCAGGGAAATAGTACCTTTAAATTTCCACTTGTATTATAATTAAGGTGGCGGTTATGGGAGATTTTTAATTAATTAAATTAATGATAAAATTACTTGTTTACCCTTTTGAATTAATTTGGATTTAGGACACATGTCATCTCCACAATATTTCTCACCTTTCTCACACTTTTAACCTTTTTTTACAATAACCTTACCCTATATATATATATATATATATATATATATATATATAGAGAGAGAGAGAGAGAGAGAGAGAGAGAGAGAGAGAGAGAGGAAGGTTAACGTACATTACAGCTTAACGTACATTACGTACGACAGGTAATTACGCATGTTCATTTTAAAATCACTCACGTTATAACTCAAAAATCCAAAATCACGCATGTTGAAACACAATAATCACGCATATTGAAAACATTAATCACGCATGTTATAGAACAAATCACGCACGTTGTTGTACGTGAAGTACGTTAAGCCGTAATGTACGATATACTTTTTCTATATATATATATATATATATATATAGGAAAAGTGTAAAATACATTATGGCTTAACGTATATCACGTATGACAACGTGCGTGATTATGTGTATAACGTGCGTGATTTATGTTTTCATCATGCAAGATTAATGTTTTCCAACATGCTTGATTTGGGTTTTTTAGTTTATAACGTGCGTGATTTTCAAATGAACGTGCGTAATTATCTGTCGTATGTGATGTACGTTAAGCCATCAAATCTTGCAGATCATTGATTTGATGAACCTGTTAATAAAAGTTATGAATAGTTAATGGGTTCATAGTTAGATCCCAAAAATCAGTCTCAATCTTCTTTTAACTCTGACTTCTATGAGATTGATTTGATCCATTAATAACGTGCATGACTTTTGAACCATTAATATTAATCATCAAATTTTAGTTGGAAAAGAACATCTTGTTCTCAAGTAGAAAATTCAAACGTTATGACAAATCTTGCCGGGAACGACAAAGTTTCCAAATCCAAACTGACATGGTCAATACGGTTAAAAATATGCAAAGGGATAGCTCAAGGCTTGGGTTATCTTCATGGAAAGAATGTCATCCATAGAGATATTAAGTCTAGCAATGTTTTGTTGGACGGTGACATGACCCCGAAAATATCGGATTTTGGTTTAGCAAAGCTTAATGACGATGGAAATACCCATATAAGCACACGTGGGATGGGAACAATGTATGTTATCCTACTTTTCATACATGTCGAAAGGATTTGGGTTTAGGGATTAGTATGGGTGGATATGGTTCAGTTGGGTTTGCCCACAAATACTTCTTTGTCGAACTTGTTAATAAAAGTTATGAATAGTTAATGGGTTCATCATGATTAAGAACTAACATTGTATACAATAAGTATCTAAATCTTGAGATACAAACAATTCAGAGGATTCAGTATCCTCTTTTAGCTCTGACTTCTATGAGATCAAACACAATCCGAATTGTTGCATTTATAACCAACTTTCTGACTACACGTTAGTCAATAACTATGCTTTGGCTATCACATTTATCTACTTAATTTTTGGTTCTTTAGTGGCTATTTGGCTCCTGAGTATCCTACTCGTCGTTACCTAACGCTGAAGGTAGATGTTTATAGTTTTGGGATTACGGCATTAGAAATAGTTACCGGAGAAAAAAACAAACGAAGTCAAAAGGGCCCCAGAACCTGATTGGCACCTTGTTGATTGGGTGAGCAAAATCTACATATTTTGGATTTGATCGTTATATTAGTGACTATAACAATATTTAAAAAAAATTACATGATTTTATTGTTTTGAATCTTTGGTATCATATTGTGTGTTTGTTTACAGGTATATGTTACCAAGGAGAAATGAAATATGTTAGATCTCGTTGATCCAGACTTGGGGTCGGAGTATTCTTCAGAAGCATTGATGCTTCTACATGTGGCCATTTTATGCATAGGGCTAGCACCCCATAAAAGGCCTTCAATTTTTCAAACGATAGAGATGCTAGAGGGTCAAGTGAATTATACACAATTCTCTCAGCCAAAGGGTCCATGTCCCAACATTCAACATTTACACTTTCACCCTGATGAAACTAGCCCAAGGAGCAACGAACTACATAACGAGTCATTTGTCAGAGTCCTTTGTGACAGAGTCTTTTATGACAGAGTCCTTTGTGACCGAGTCTTTTATCACAGAGTCAACGTAAACTTAGAAATAAATAATGTATATATAAACCATGTAGTTAGTCATTTATAATTTGTTAAAATCTAAAGAATACTTACATTTTTCTAAATATGTATACATTATATGAATTTGTTAAAAGCTGAATAAGGTTTTAAATTTGTATATAACTAGGTTCCCCTCCCTATGCGGCGGTAATTTGGTCGATTAGGTTTTAGCTTATCACGTTCGGTCGGTCAGTTTCATTTCGGCTCGCTACGATACAGATACCCGCTATATCAACCAAAAAAGGAAACATAAAAAACATATGTTGGAAATTTGGTTGGTTTTGTTTAGGCCCGTTATGATACAACACTAACTATAACAACTAAAAGAAAAAACATAAAAAAAGTATATTAAATTCTCCACCTTATCTTTTTCTATTTTAGTCATCATCTCTGCTATAATTCTATTGAACCTTTTTCTATGTTCTTCTTCTTCTATCTTCATCCTTAACTTTAACCAGCTTTTTGTTAACTTCCTTTAACTTCTCTATGCATAGAGTCATGTTATCTATCACCTATTTGTAAAACGTAACTTTTAAAATATATAAAGAATATGTATTTACAAATGTATGCAGATACAATGATATGCCTGCCTTTAACCTCGAATATGTAATACCTACACCAGTGGAAAATGATAAAGAACTGATTACTAGCACAAATATGTTACTGATCAAATTACCTTTTGTAACATTGTCTCTTCACTTTATACTCACAACTTAAAATGGGAAAATATACCTCGCCACTTATCAACAACGAGTTTCACCCCTTATCAATTAACACAAAATCAACTTTATCAACTATTGCAAAATGAAACGATTTTGGCCTGATGAATAGATTAATCAGATTACATCTAGAATAAATAACTAAACCCTAATTATACAAACTTAAGTGTGAATATGAATACCTTGATGCAAATGACGAAGTGTTCGATATCTGAAAGTGCTCTATTTCAACAACACTACATGATACAAACATATTTCAGTTTTTATAAACCTAAACATCTTAAATTCACATAACACACTATAATTTCAACATCTCCACGCTTAAGTCCTACATTCCCCCTGCAAAATATCAACATTTTCATCCTAACTCACTCAATACCGTGAGAATCGAGATAACTTTAAACAAAAACACTTAAACACTGTGCCACACACACAGATTTCAGTTTCCATAACCTACACAACATCTTAATTTCATATAACACACTGATGTATTGCAAAATACATCTATTTATTATGTATAGTTTGTATAATTTTCGTTTCGTATTCGTTAGTTTTTATTTAGATATTCGTACTTTTGATTCGTTTGTATTTTGTAGGCCTTAGATGAGTTAAATGAGCTAAAAAGAGTGAGAAACAAGCTAATAATATCAATACTAAGTGCCGGAACGTGTTCAGGAGCTAGACAGTTGGAACGGAATGAAAATCATGAGTTTAACACTTGTCGCGCGTCGCGGCAGGTTTTGAAGTAATGCCTGCATGTCGCAGGGATGGAAGGCTGACCGGATTGACCAAGAGGCGCCGCGCTACGCGGAGCAGTAACTAAACACCCTTCGCGTGCCGCGAAGGGTTTAATTGCGCAGAAAGATCTGTTTTGCGCCATGATTCGTCTTGTGAGCCATATAAAAACATATCTAAACATCCTATAACCCCTATTACCAACTAGAATCATTTGGGAACTATTCTGGACGAACTTCTAAGGAGTTTTGCAAGGTTTGGAGCTCAAGAATCATCGGGGAGATGCTAGGAGCGCAAGAGTTGAAGACTTGACGAGTTTTATCTTCCCGAATTGTTTCTTTTCTTCGTTCTTTGTTTTACTTCAATGAATTCAGTTTTTAACTTCTGTTTTATTGATTTTAAAACTATGCTTTCCGGCTAAATTAAACTACTTAGGTTAGGATGAAAACTTGTTAACGATTGGATTTTTATCGGTTTCAAATGTGATTATGGATTTTCTTTGAAAAGTAAAAGACTTTGGTTCCTTGATTTGGTGTGTTTGCGTATTTTTATTTGATTAATGATTGTTTATTGTTTCACATGAATTCTGTTGAATGTCTTTCATATAATGAGTTCGTGTTGATTAGCGGGTCTTTACGGATTTGGGTAATCTTTTGGTGAATTGGCCAATAAACCATAGAAATAATATTCAGGATGTAATTCGGTTTAGATATTCTACTAATCTTAGTTGCTGAGAAGTGCTAGGTTATTAATAGGTCTAGGTTGGTAAATTGCGAGGATTAGGTTTTAAGAAAAGCCGGTTTTAGTTGCCTTGCCACTATCTTGTCTATTAAACCAAATCCAGTTCCTTTGTTGCCTTAGACTTTCCACTAAGAGGTAGTTAGTCACTTAAGGGCACTTTTCTAGAAAGTTAGATAACCGAGAGGGAGTCTAGTTAACCGGTAGTCGTAACAGTCCTTTAGAGTTCCATAGGTGTCTCCCCGAGAAGGGTTGGGGGTCCTGTTCGGTATCTCTTAGGATTTAGCACTTAAAGATCCCAGTTCCATATCACATTAGTAACTGATAGAAATCCATTCGATAGCAAGTTGGATTCCAACCAGGGTAGTTGTTCGTCACCTCTGATCTAAATCTCGTCTAAGTCGCGTCTTAGTTGTTTAATTGAATTAGTTTATTTTAATTGCAATTTAGGATATTTAGTAAACCCCCCTCAAACATAAAAACAGTTAGAGTCTGTGTCAGTGTCAGTCTAGATAGACTAGTTGGCGTATTTAGAGAGTCTCGTGGGTTCGATACTCGGACTTACTTAGGCTATACTGCATCGACCGGTACACTTGCCGGTTGTGTGGTCTAGGTTTTAGAGAGTCTCAGTTTATAAATTTAAAACTTAGCGTGTCTAGTGTAGGTTAAAATTAGTTAGTTTTAAAATGACCACTTTTAGCACATCACACACAATAATTTCAACATTCTATACCTAACTCACTCATTCCACATAACACAAAGTTTTACAAATACAAAGTTTTCATATGGCATGCCGAGGAAAATGATTTTTATTTCGTTTTCTCAACATTATTTTAAACCGTTTATCAAAAAGATTTATTTCAAATCTTTTTCAAACAAACTACGAACTCGCCAACTTTATGTTGATTTTTCACATGTTTCTTTCTTAGGTTACATTTTCAAATTATGGCACAGTTGGAATAGGAGAATCATGGGGATTCAGGTACTTATTGGGCGTTCACTTTCTAGAAATCATAGCATTATATATACTTCAGCTGTGAAATGAAGATTCCAGTCAGATCACACCAACTTTGATTTTGGCGGGTGTGACATTGACCTTAGTGGTCAGAATTCAAAGTCAAACGAAAAGTCAAACTATTTGACTCTCAATTGGAAACTAGCTAAATAATTGAAATTGAGCAAAGGAGGAAGACTTACTAGACTTAAGGACTCCTAAGAAGGATGGAAGCTACTCCCAAACTCCAGGAAAGCTCCCAAGATCAGATTTAAGTGAAATGTGAAGGTGTGAGTTTGAAGAATACTATCATCACCTATTTATACTAATCAAGATGCTCCCAAGTCATGACAAGTGTTGCCAAGGATCATTAGAAGTTGATTAGTGTCACCTAAGGTGTCACAAGGAGGGGCAATGGTGGCAAATTCGGTGCTAGGTGGCAGAAATTTAGCATAGGTGGCAATGTTTGATGAACAAGCAAAATTTTGCTTCTGGACACTCCATACGACCGTGCACCACCTGGACCACAAAAATTGATGGCACTTCTGATGACCTCACACTACCGTGCGACCAGAGGCATGAGCGTGCCTATATCCTGACCGAGACAACTTGTCCACTAGTACACTTGGATGGACCCGAATCCAATAAATGACGCCACCCGACAAGTGCCAATGCACGACCGTGCGGCCAACTACACGACCGTGTGGATCGAAATTTTCACTATAAATAGCAGCATTCGTTACTGGTTAGAGTGTTGGGTTTTTCTCCAAGTTTCTGGGCGATTTCTGGGTTCCGAAGCTTTCCTGATCAGACCGATTTGAAGCCTAAAGATCGAGTAGAAGCTAAACCGATCCAACCCATCAATTCCTTGCTTGTTTATGGTTCGATTTCTTGTTATTATACATGTATTCTGATCATTATTCAAGTATTGAGCTGATGTTAGTTTATGTTTAATGTAGTATTTTGTAATAAGTAGTAATGAGCTTGTTTTATGAATGATCTTTATGTGATAATCTTATTTGTATGAATCTTTAGTACTTTTTCATGTTTGAATCTTCATGATTATATGATGAATGTTTCATTGATGTTGAGTTCTTGATTATGTTTTGATTGTTTTGGATAATGAATATGTGGTTGTGAAGATTATTAACAATTCCTTGATTAATCACTTTTTGTAAACTTGTTTACACCATGAGACTCGAGAGGGGTATTAGTTTTATCTAAGATATATCGGATTTTGATTGAGAATGCTTTCTTGCACGTAAGGGTTCTAACGAATCATATGGTACTGTTACGTGTTCTTGATGTGGTTTATGATCTCTGTTTAGTAGTTTTGGTTTGAAATTGCTGTCTTGGTAGTTTTGTGGTCAAGACTTGTAAGATGAAATATTTTGTTATATGATCTACTTAAATGCTTATCCTCGTGGCTGTATTGTGACCATCTGTATTGCTTTCTTTGATAAGTGAGGTTAGAAAACTCCTAGCGGATGACTAATCTATCTTTAAAGGTTCACATGAATGAATATCAATAGCTCGCTAAAGAATGATTTTAGGTGGTTAGCGTGTGTTTATCGCGTTAACTTTCCGAAGAATCATCATGTTAGAAAACTCCTAGCGGATGACTAACTGTCTTGAAATTGGAAAATTGATTAAGTGCTTTTGTGACATATCTGATGTAGATAACATGTGTAGGTTATTTGTTAAACAAGATAATAATATATTTTTCATATTTGGAGGCTATTATGTTTTAACTATAATTTTAGATAATTTTAGTTAAAAACCAATTCACATATCTTCTTATCTTGTAAATTAATGACAGAGATTTAGTACTCAATTCCGCCCGTGTTCCATGGATCAATATCTGGTTCTTACCAATACTTTGCTACATATATGATAGGATACACTTGTCCTTTTGTGTGTGTTTTAATTTTAAGGTATAAATCATTTTTATAAATATTAAAACAAAGTTCGTGTGTAAATTCATTGTAAAAACCTGTGTACATAGACACGCACCAAGTTTTTGGAGCCATTGCCGGGGATCACAGCGAATTTTCGGAACAATCCGAGTCATTATTTTACCGGTGTACATATTGTGAATACTTGTGAATACCTGTATATTTTTGCTTTACTATTTACTAACTAGTACATTTTTGTATTTATTTGTTTTAATATTTACTAACTTGTCAATATTTAACTGTTTGACTAATTATTATTTTTCTGTTTAACTAACCAACTAACTAACTAACTAACTGACTAACTGACTAACCTTTTATTTAATTCATTAATTGTTCAACTAACATTTTCTTTATTTCATTTATTTATTTAAATTCAGTTAAATGTTCGGGATCGAACCATTTGTTTATTATTTATTCATTTATTTAAGCACGTGTTCGGAATCGAACCGTCATTTATTTATTTATTTATTTCAGTTATTTCATTCCGGTTTATATTTACATTTGTTTATTTACGTTCATTCATTCATTCATTTATTCATTTTTATCCATTTATTTTTTAGTTAACTTCATATTCATTCATTTATTTATACTCATTTATTTATTTATTTATTTATATGTTCGGAATCGAACAAGCTTGTTTAATTATTTATTTACTTCATGAAAATAAAATAAAACTTTCTCATAAAATCAACAGATTTTCTAGTAAATTCTGATGGCTTTATCAGAAATTCTGGCAGAAATAAAATTTTTATCCGATTTTTATCAGATCACATCAAATTTTCTAATATATAAAAAAAATTCGGATGAAAATAAATAAGCAAATAAACAAATAAATAAATAAATAGATAAGTATAATAGTTTGTAAATATATGTATATAATATAATAGTATAATATTGTTTCTTATAATATTATTATATTCTTTTTCCGTATAATGCTTTCTTTATTACTTGTAGGTTGATGTCCTCAACCCACATACACACAATTGCTGAGCTAGCCAACAAACAAGAACATAACCTAAGGAGAAGTAGGCGGCTTCGCGAAAGATCACTTGTCATTGCACAAAGAACATAACCAGAACGACCAGCCTTTGAATGAGACCAACCATCCAGGAGGAGAGGGCTTGCTACCAAGCATCCCCCGACCTACAATAGCAGCACCAAGTTTTGAAATAAAATCTAGTATAATTAATATGTTACAAAATTCTGTGCAATTCGATGGAAAGGATCACGAGGATCCGGGTTGACACATCGCCTCATTTCTAGAGGTGTGCTCGACATTCAAAATTAGAGACGTTTCTGAAGACGCAATTCGTTTGCGGCTAGTTCCATTTCCTTTGCGAGACAAAGCCTGATATTGGCTTTTGTCACTTCCAGTAGGGTGCATCACGACTTGGAACGAGATGGCAGATCTTTTCATGCGAAAATACTTCCCTCTGGAAAAGACAGCTAAGCTGAAAAATGTTGGACCGTGTTGAGACTCTAAACAGTCAGTATAAGGTAGTTCATCTTCAAATACGAAGGCGGAATCAACGTAAACGAAGTCATAAACAGCTCGGATCCTTTTAACTTCTTTCTATTACTGATTACAAGCTTTACACGTGTTTCTGAGTAGATTTTGACAGAGTTTCGACACCTACACAATGACCTAATTTCGCTCCAAAAACTTACAAATGAAATCAGTCTACACCTATATATAGGTCACCTGATTCCGCTCCTACATACATGTACATTACGAGCGGAATCACCTAAATCACTTAGGAGCGGAATTAACATATTACATACTTTCCTGATTTCGCATCTAATGACTCCTATGTCATTTGGAGTGAAATTACATGTTTAATTCACTAAACTTGTTTCCAAGCTCCAAACAATCCTATCTAGACCTAAGACTCAACTAAGACGTAGTTAACAGACATTCAGTGCACCAACAGACTCCCCCTTGGATGTTGACGAAGTCTTTGGCATTGAGTCTTCAGTCTTGGTCTCTTTCCAACTCTGTCTCCTCATTTCAAAAACTCTTTCTTCACACAGGTTTAGATCTTATCCTGGCTCTATCTTCAGTCTTCCCTTTGATTATTGATCCAGAATCCTGACTCCCTCTTTCACAGACTCCCCCTTTCGGAATGCTAGGATTCTAATTCTGGTTCAATCTTTTACCTTTTAATTGCCATGGGGATTCCTGAAACCTGCATATACTCTACCCAAATATAAGAAATATGATAATAACATTTTCAATTTAAACTTACCATTCAATCTTCAGTGTTAGAAATCCACTTAAGTATTCAGGTCCAAGTTAATGACCCTGATTACTCAATTTATCTACCAAGTCCAACTTAATGACCTTGGTTGATCAGAGATAATTCACACTGACATTCTGTTCAATTTGTTTTTCTGAAAATTACAAGTTTCAAGTTAATGAACTTGCTACAACTTTCCAATTTCACAAACTTATCATGTTTAGCTCACAACTCATCCTCCAGTCCAGAAATCTCCTGCATCTGCTTTCAACTTTCGAATCCAAAGATCAACTCTCCACTTTGGTTTGTCAAAAATAAAGCAGAAATTAAAAATCTTTTTGGATTTTGAATAAAACTTCTAAACTAGAAATGAAATACAGAACTAATAAGTATTAAACGAAAGTAAACTATTTACAAACATATTTTTGGTTAAGCGTGTTAGAGAATGATATCAGCTATCCGACAAGTCACAAGTACCATTAAGCTTCAATTACATACTCATAATTAAACAATTCGCTTAGATTGTCGATATACTGATCCACTTAAATTTTCACACAAATTTTAATCTGTCCAGGATACGGATTTAGTGTTTTAGAGACTCAAACTTATACATGTGTCCCACCTCTTGAATATACTCCCGTATCCAGATTCCAATATTCAGTCTTACAGGTAAGTATAACACAAATGATATCTGTAAGGGGTTAATAAATTATGAAGAATCATGAGAGCTCTGGTCAGAACTACCGTTCAGCAGAGAGATCATGACTCAACTTTTGGGTGTGTCCCCTTTCGAGGATCTTTTTTACAACAGCATTGCTAAGCAATTTTATTGTCTTATCATATATGCTGAGGGTGATGCTATGTTTCAAGCATTGTGGAAAGTATTATTCGAGGACTAAGTCAGAACTTCCATTTAGCAGAAGTCCCGGAATAATACCCCAGATATCACTGAGTATAAAGACCTAGTATATCAGAAAAAGGAATCTTTCAAAGAAGATTTCAGGGGTTACCTATATATCCAAGTAGTGTTCCCCACGAAATAAGCAAGTAAGATTTAAGTTTATATCACGAACAAACCTACTAAATGTGCAAAAACCTATCGGCATATCATCAGCGAGACTGTTTAACACATTTAAACATTCCATTTCTTTAGCATACCGTGACTGTCAAGCCGATGTACTATCATTTTCCCTTTTTACACAAGCTCTTTTCTGGTTTTCTATTGTTTTTGGATTTTGAAAAACATCTCATGTTTTTGTATTTTTATCATTTTTTTTATTGTTTTTGAATTTTCTAAAAAATTACCCTATACTCCCCCTAAATACCAAAATAGGTAAAAAACGACAAACCATTGCAGATTGCTTCTCAACATCATCTACAATGTCTCCTTCATCAACGCCAAGAATCTCTTCCATCACCGATAAAAGCTTCATATCATTCAGTTTTAGCAAATACTGAAAACGTGTTTTATCAAATGCTTTGGTATATAAATAAGCGTTTTGCTCGTCAGTGTGGATTTTCTCAATTCGAATCAACTTCTTCTCGAAACAATCGCGAATGAAGTGATGACGAATCTCAATATGTTTTGTTTTAGCGTGATGTACTGGATTTTTCGTAATGTTAATTGCTGCCTCATTATCAACAAAGATAGGGGTGTTTAGAAATTGCAAACCATAGTCGCGCATCTGTTGCTGGATCCACAAGATCTGAGAGCAGCAACTGCTAGCAGATACATACTCCGCTTCACATGTGGATAAAGCCATAGAGGTTTGCTTTTTGCATTGCCAAGTAACTAATCGTGATCCGAAAAATTGACACCCTGCTGTTGTTGAGTTAGCATTAACTTTGCAGCATCCGAAATTGGAATCGGAATACCCTTCGAGCGTGAAATCGCCTTCTCTTGGATACCACAACCCCAATGATGGAGTTCCTTTCAGGTAGCGTAATATCCTTTTCACAATCACCATATGCGAAGCTCTCGGGTTAGATTGAAATCTTGCTGCGAGGCAGGTTGGGTAGATGATATCGGGTCTAGAAGCTGTCAAATACATCAGCGATCCGATCATTGAACGATACATCATTTCATCTACCTTCTCTCCGGTGAGATCAGGATTTATCCCATGATTCGTTGCTAATGGGGTGGCTGCTGGAGTAGAACCTGACATCCCGAATTTCTCCAAGATATCATGAACATACTTCGTTTGATGTATGAAAATTCCTTTGGGTAGTTGATCAACCTGCAATCCCAAAAAGAATTTCATCTCACCCATCGATGACATTCGAATTTTTGCTTCATTATCTTTCAAAATCTTTGCATAGATCCTCATTTGTTGACCCAAATATGATATCGTCCACGTATATTTGAACTATCAGAAGATGTCCGTCAACTTCTTTGGTGAAGAGAGTGGCATCCACTTTTCCACGAATGAAGCTGTTGGCTAGTAGGTGTTGAGACAATGTGTCGTACCAAGCTCGCGGGGCCTGGTGTAAACCATACAGCGCTTTGTCTAGCAAGTAGACCTTGTCTTTGTGAAGTGGATCGGTAAAGCCTGGTGGCTGACCGACATAAACCTCCTCTTTTACCTTCCCATAGAGAAAAGCCGATTTAACATCTAACTGATATACTTTGAAGTTTTTCCAAGACGCAAATGCCAGGAAGATTCTGATCGCTTCTAGTTGAGCAACTGGAGCATATACTTCAGTGAAATCTATACCCTCCTGCTGACAGAAACCCTGGACTACGAGTCGAGCTTTGTTGCGAACCACAACTCCTCTATCGTCTCTCTTGCACTTGAACACCCACTTGGTGTTTATCTTCCTCTGACCATCTGGCAAATCCACTAACTTCCACACTCCCAACTTTTCGAATTGGCTAAGTTCCTCCTGCATGTCATTGACCCAAGAATCTTCAGTAAGCGCCTCTTTGTAAGTTCTTGGTTCAACCTGCGAGATAAAACAACTCAATGAGAATTCAGTTTGCAAAGGAGCAACTTTTGTATAAAAACATGTAAGCCCTTTATCAATCTGTCTTCGAGTGCAGACGCCTGTCTGTAATTCTCCAATGATCAACTCATCTGGATGGTATGAAAGAGTTCGTGGCATTACTTCGCCTGAAACATCTACATCGCCTTCCAGATTAGTAACATTCTGATTTGCACCTTGTTCACTGATTGGGTTTGTTTGACTTGAAATCTGAATTTGCTCCCCCTCAGAATCTGAATCACCACGATCAAATACTGGCATGTTCTTAGATTCTTGATTATCATTCTGTACCATCTAATTATCTTGAGCAACTTCATCCTGTTGGACATCATCATGTTCACCAGCATTGCTTGGACCCACTTCATCATCATTTAAAGCTTGTCGTGGTCTCCTTGAATACTCAGCTGGGAACCTTTCCTGCGATTCTTCATACTGTCGCAAAATATCCAACTCATCAAAGAAATCTTCCTCTTCTTCTTGTTCTTCCATCATGTCAAACGAATCCCACAATTTGTCGTAATTAAAACGCCATGAGTCACCTGGATTCTGTGGCGGCATAGTATACCCCTGACATTCAACATTGGAAGCTTCAATAATCCGCTTCAGACTTGGAACGAAGACTCGTCGTAACGGACTTGCATAACCTATGAACATCCCTTCAATACTCTTCGGACCAAACTTTCCAAAAGGCTCTAGAACAGTACAGGGTGACCCAAACGGTTCCAGATACTTCAGATTCGGTTTGCGGTTATTGATCAACTCAAAGCATGTTTTGTTGAATTTCTTGACAGTGAGAACTCTGTTGAGCGTATAGCATGCGGCGGAAACTGCTTCTGCCCAAAAATTTATCGGTAGCTTTGAATCAGCAAGCATTGTTCTGGCCGTTTCGATTAGCGTCCTGTTTTTGCGTTCTGCTACTCCATTCTGCCACGGAGTGTACGGAGCACTAAACTCATGCAATATACCTCTTTCATCACAATATTCTTCCATCTTGTTGTTCTTGAACTCAGTACCATTATCACTTCTGATTCTTCTGATACGCCTTTGGTATAGATTTTCAATCTTTCTGAACAACGCCATTAAACTGTCAAACGTTTCATCTTGCGATTTCAAAAATGATACCCACGAAAATCTGGAATAATCATCAGTAACCACAAGACAGTAGAGATCCCCTGTAATACTTTTGACGTTTACTGGACCAAACAGATCCATATGTAGTCTCTCTAACGGTCTGGAAACTGAATTAACTTGCTTTTTAGGGTGTGACTTTTTCTTTTGCTTGCCTTTGATGCAACTAATGCACTCCCCTTCCAGATGAAAACCTTTTATATTAACACCAAGAACCAAATCATTATGCACCAAGTGATTCATTTTTCTAAGATGTATATTCCCCATCTTCCGGTGCCACAACTTCGATTCTTTCTCTGTTGCTCTAGACACAAAACAATGTGCTTGACCAGTAGTTGTAGTTGCTACACTCATGTCTAATACATACAGATCATTCACTCTAGGTGCCCTCATGATAATCCATTCTTCAGAGAGAACAAATCCTGGCTTCAATATCAAACATTCTTTGTCAGTAAAGTGAGTGGTATACATCCTGTCACAAATCTGTGAGATACTTAGCAGATTATTTTCCAGCTCAGCAATGTAGTTAACTCTCTCAAACGTAAGAATCCCATTGGATAACGTTCCTTCACCAATAATCCTACCACCTTGATTTCAAGCAAATCCCACATAACCACCATTTATATTTCTAACATCATACAACAATGCAGTTTTCCCTGTCATATGTCGAGACGCTCCACTATCCATAATCCATCTTGAAATAGTTCTCGGAAGTTCCTGCACATATCACAAACAATTCAATAAAGATGCCGATTCATGCTTCACGATTACCAACTAGGAAGCTCCGGCAAGTCCAAAATCTTTAGTGAGATTTTGATGCCACCCAAGCCTCTTTGGACTCAGGTAACTTGACTTTAATGTGAGTTTTAGCAGTGTAAAGTGGCGGAAAGTTTTTATCATTCATTTTCAAATTTTCTTCTGATCCAACCTCAACCTTTTTGTATAAGAAAAACTCATCAATCTTAAGTTGACCAGTTGGTTGATTTTTCTTTTGAACATTCTTCTTCTCTGGTGGAGTAGAAGATTGTTTCTCAAATTGTTCATAATAATCCAAAGGAACATCCATCTTTACCGGTGTGGTAGAAGACGATTGTTTTTCCATCACTGAAACCTTTGGTTTTTCAACAACTTTTGGCTTCCATGTTTGTTGAGATGATGCAACCCGTTTATAAAATTTGTCATTTTTAGCTACCAAGTTCTTAACAGGTTTAATTTTAATTTTTGATTTCTCAGTTTTCAAAATTTTCTCAACAACCATTGGAGCTTTTCCTTTTGCTTCAACCTTCTTCTGTCGATTCTCAACAACTTCAGTCTTAGGCTTGGAGTTGGTGCAATTTCTTGCAATGTGACCAACTTTGTTGCATCTAAAACATGTACGAGTATCAACTACCCAACTTGTGCCTTCAGAATGAGGTTGTGAGACCCTCTTTGCAAAAATTTCTTCATTTGATTTTGAAAAAAATTCATTTTCCTCATCAGAAAGTGAACTTGAGCTGTTCACAAACACTTTCTTTTTAGCAAACCTTTTGTTTTGAAAACTCCTTTTCTGATAACTCTTACCACCCTGATATCCATCCGACCAATTGTTTCGATTGTTGTTATAAAACGTCATGGAACTACAGGTTTCTTGTAGTAAGCTTTATCTTTCTCAAAATTCATTTGCCTTTTTGTTTGTTTCAAACTCTTTACTTCAGACAAATCAATTTAAACCCTTTTGAACACATTTGTCAATTTTGAAACATTTACATTCTCCAGAGGAAACTCAGAATCCGAATACAACTTATCAGATCCAGCCATCTTGTATATCACAAGACCCGGTTCATCACCTTAGTTGTTTTTGGATTTTTGTTCAAGAAACATTCATCAGCTCCAGCTGAATGACTATTCAAAACACTTTCAGCTGTGCTTTTAACAATCTCAGTCTGAACACTATCATCAGATGATGATGAAGAAAATGTAACATCAATTGAATCAGGAAGTTTCACTTC
>JARYGA010039452.1:0-44069 GCA_030545235.1 Helianthus tuberosus
ACAAAATCAGGTTTCGGGACCATTTCGTTTGAAACTGTACTTTGATTTCTTCATTTCGCACGGAATAAATCCTTTATTTCGCACGGAATAGATCCTTCATTTCGCACGAAATCAGCATATCGTGTGAGCCATTTCTTACGAAATCACCATTTCGTACCAAAGTGTTCTCATTTCGTGTGAAAAATCATTCCATTTCGATCGAAATCGTTATTTCATTTGAGGTTAAGTTGATTTCGTACGAAATCATCATTCCAGTTGATCATTCCGCACGAAATCATTCATTTCGGGTGAAATTTCTTATTTCGTGTGAATCATTTCGTTTGAAGTCATTTTGCAGGTCATTTCGCACCAGTTGGTCATTTTGCTTGAAGGATCATATCGCATGAAAGTGTATTTCGTTTGAAAGGGTTGATTTCTCTTGAAAGTGTCTGATTTAGAGAAACTTGCTATCGAATCATGGAAGAGGAATTTTATAACGCGTTTGCTACTGCCCCAACTACTCCAGTTACCATTGCTCAAAGCATGAACATGGAAAATGAAACAGGAACTTTGCAAAAACCCCCGAAGCTAATGGGCATTGAGGAGTATTATGGTTGGAAAGATCGATTCGAAAACTGGGTTCAAGCAAATCATTTGAGATCTTGGGAATGTATCGAGAAAAAGTATGTTAAACCTCGTACGGATTTGGGAGTTATTAAAGCTATTTCTGAGATGACTGATAAAGAACGAGATATGTACAAAGCAGAAAAGATGATGATTAGTTTACTCCAACAAGCTGTGAAAGAAGACATCTTCATATTGCTCCAACACGACAATACTTCGCGTTCAATTTGGGAAGCACTTCGAGTTAAGTTTGAGGGAAGTGAGAAGATGATCAGGAGGAAGAAATCTTTGCTAAAGAAAGAATTTGACTTGTTTACAAGTTTGCCGGGTGAATCTTCAAAGAAGTTGATTGAAAGATATTGGCATTTAGTGAGATCTATGTCTTTGTTAGAAATAGTCAAAGATCAAGAAGAATGGGTTGATAAGTTAGCTGATGCTTTACCTCAGAAAGAGTGGGGTACATATTTGATGATCTTGAAGAACACTGGAGAGTATGACAAATTGACAATCTCCCAATTCATCGAAAAGATTGAAGGACAAGATCTTGAATAGCAAAAAATTGCAAGGATGAACAGTCCGAGTGGTCAACAAGACATCAAGATGTATTACAAAGGAAGTGTTCAGGATGTTGAAGTGAGTCTGAAGGTCCAAACTGCTTTCAGTGCAGAAAACTCATCTGGATCAGTCAATCAAAGTCAAAATAGTAGCAGTTGATTTTCTTCATACCCAAGTGTTAATCCGAAAGCTTCAACCTCAAGTCATCGGTTCCAAAGCTCAAACAGCAGTAATGGTCATGTGTTACATTGCAATATCGCGTTGCATCTTCAAAATGGTCAAAATTTCTCTGAAGAGGTTGCTAAAAGTCATATGGCGTTACTTGCTACAGTGTTGGAATCATATGAAGGGTTGGTTGCAGGAAGGATCGGAAATCCTATGTTGACGAAAGAGGATTACGATCAGATCGATGCTGAAGAAATGGAGTTAATGGATATCAAGTGGTGCTTAGCAAGTGTTTTGAGAAGAGCTGAAAAATTCAAGATGATTACAGGAAGAGATGATTTCCTGGATGCAAATGTTTCTACTTTAGGTTTTGATAAATCTAAAGTTACTTGTTTTTGATGCAGGGAGAAAGGACATTTCAAGAGGGAATGTACCAATCGAGAAGCAAGTGGAACAAAGAATCCGTTCGGTAGTAATGATTATTATCGAAAAGCTATATATCAACAATTTGCTCAACAACCGTATCAATCACAAGATTCAAAGACTGCACATGCTAGGAAGGCAATCGAAGAATCAAATAAGAAAGCTTATTTTGGTATAATTGATCAAGATGATGAAAAAGTGGCAGAAGGTTTCAGTTGGGACAAATGTATACCGCCTGATTCAAAGATGGTAGCATTGACTGCTCAAATAGTTCAAGAACCAGATTTGATGAAAGAATGGATGAATGGTCTTGATAGAATTGAGAGAAATCAAGATGAAGAATTTGTTGTTTCAGATGATAGTTCAGAAAGCACTCAAGTGTTTGATCAATCATCATCTGATAGTGATGATGAAGAAGAGACACAAATAAATATTGGAAAATCTGTATTATCTCCTGAAAGTTTTGAATTTTATTTTGCAGAAAGACTGGAGAAGCTGAAGGAGAAACGAGCAGCAAAAGAAAAGAAAAAGGTGAAATATGAGAGTGTCACTCAGAAAAAGAATACTGAACAAAGTGAAGAAGTTAAAGAAGCTGAGAAGGTGGTTGAAATTGAAAAGATTGTTGAGGTCATCAAACCGTGTCAAAAATGTTTGGAATCCTGCAAACATTATGAAGAAAAAGATAAGAAGTTGAGTGAGTTCGACAAGTTGAAAGAAAAATTACTGTTCGATGTCAATTATGTGAAAGAATCGTATGATGTGTTGAATAGAACAGTAAATGGTTTGCAAAAGACAAATTCTGAAAGAGAAGATGCATTAACCATGATGAATGCAGTGATGATGTCTAAGCAGAAGGCTATCAATCACTATATTGAAGAATGTGCAAAGTTGAAGAAGGAGTTGGAAACTGAAAAGATAGAAAATGAAAGAATCAGACGATTACTACAAAGTTATTCTAGTTCTGATTATTTGATTGATAGAATTTATCCAACTGTTGCAGGTTTTGAAGTTTTTCAAGATAAGAAGCCTGAAGAGAAGGATACTGGTAAGAAACAAAGTGCAAATTATAACAAGTGTCCGCCTCCGATCTGGGAAGGTTATTCTCCCAGAAAACCAAATGAGGAGCAAGTCAAAAAGGCTGTCAATATAAAGTTAAAGTCTGAAACAACTGATGATTTACCAGAAAACATTGACGTCACGTTCACATCGTTTGACACTGATCATGAGTCTGAGTTAATAAAGAAAGTGGTCGATCAGGTGTTGGATATAGATGAGGAGTCAGAATCACAGTCCGAATCCAAGAGTTCGAGTTCATCAGTTGACAGTCCAAAGTCTTCGGTCAAAAGGGTTTATAATAAAGAATTTCTTTTATCAAAGTCTAATTTGAATGATGAACCAATCAAAGTGGCATATACTTTGATTGATTTAGACAAATTATATTATGATGAGGAATTTCCAATAAGAGGTGTTAAACCAGAAATGATAAAAAAGGTTTTCAAACTAATAGAAATTATTATTTCTGAAATAAAAGATGAAAATCTTTCTGAAAAACCTAATCCTTACACCTCAAGAGTTCAACAACGTTTAAACAAGAAAAAGGGTTACAGTTCTGGTTCAGGTTATCGAAAGAAACCAAACCATAACGGTAATTTAAAAAAGAAAGGTCTTGGTTTTATTCCACCGAAAAATCATAAAAATGAGAAAACTTATAAACCAAAAACTGTATTTGTTTCAGGAGCAAGTTCGGAGGAAGAAGAAAAGAGCTAATTCTGGAAGCAATCAAACAAAGAGTTCTTTGCAGAAAAACAAAAGTTTGAGAAGAATGGAGTTTATCTGAGAAAGGACAAGAACCTGTTACCGATGTCAAGAAGTTAGTCACATCGCCTGGAACTATCCTAAGGCAACCAACATAAAACAGGAAGTTGTTTCTAAACTCAAAGAAAAGATTGTTGATAAAAATGAACCACCAACTGAAAGATTCAAAGTGTTTAAAAATTCAACATACGAAGTTGGTGAATGTTCGAAAAGATTTTACAAAAGAAGGGTGAATCTTAACAACCAAACATGGGTTGCTAAGAAATCTGATGTGAAATCTGGCGATGAATCCGACTCGTCAAACTCAGAGGAGCCACAAGTTGAGATTAAAAGTGATAATTCAGTCCCTCTAATGGATGATGTCAATTTTCCACCATTGAGGACTGAAAACTTTAAACAAAAAGTTGGAAAAGTTGAGATCTCAAATCAATTCTATTCTATTCTGAAAAGAAAGAATTTGATGTCGAGAAAACATTTAATGGGAAAGTGAAACATATTTTTGGAAAAATGGTCGAGGGAAAGGCCAAAGGGGTGAAAGAATTTTATGAAGAAAAAAGAAATGTTGAAACCCCAAATGAGACTGAAAAGGACACATCCAAGTTTGGTCAGGCTTGGATGTCTGTGTTTCATATGTAAAAATCCTGACTTGCCGGAGCTCCCAAGTTGGTAATCGTGGAGCATGAATCGACATCTTTCTTAAAAAGTGAAAAATGTCATACTTCAATTTTCAAGTGGTATTGTGATTCGTACCTACAAGTGGTTAATCAAGGTCATTAAGTTGAACTTGATTTAACTTTCATACAAGTGGTTGAAAAGCAATGTCATGAAACCCCAACAAAACTAATTTTCCGGAAAAACCATTTTGATTAAAACAAACTTAAGTGTTTTGAAATCTTAATGGGAAAATAGTTTGTTGTCAGGGGGAGTTCTGATTGGTTATGCCAAGTGAATGGAGATTTGAAGCAATTCTCATCAGTTTGTCAAATTTTTCTTTAAATGATTTTGAATTTTAGGGGGAGTAAGAAATTTTTCAGAAAATCCAAAAACATTAGAAAATTTGAAAAACCCAAAAACATGATAAAATCAAAAATGAGTTTTGTTGTGAAAAAGAGGAAATGATAGTACATCAGTGAACTATCACAGCATGCTAAAGATTTGGAAAGTCAAATGTGATAAACGGTCTCACTGATGATATGCCAGTAGGTTTTTACACGTTTAGTAGATTGTGTTCGAGATATAAACCTAAATATCTTACTTACTTATCTCGTGGGGAACATCTCTCGGATATATGGGTAACCCCCGAAATCTTGTTTGAAAGATCCCTCTTTCAGAGATACTAGGTCTTTATGCTTAGTGATATCTGGGGTATTATCCCGGGACTTCTAATTTTGCGGAAGCAATGGCCTAGTCCCCGTATAATATTTTTTGCTTGCTTGAAATAAAAGCACCCCCCTCAGCATAAAAAAATGATGAAACATTGCAAAATGCTAATCATGTGCTGTTGAAGAAAAGATTCTCTAAAGGGAACACACCTAAAGTCGAAGCCATCATTTCTCTGATTTTGCGGAAGCAATAGCCTGAGCTCTCATGGCCCTCGCATTTAACCCTTTACAGATATCATCTAGGTATACTCACCTGTAAGACTGAATATTGGGATCTGGATACGGGAGTATATTCTGAGGTGGGACACGCATATAAGTTTAAGTCTCTAAAACATTAATCTCGTATCTCGAAACAGTTGAACTTTGTGTGAAAACTTAAGTGGATCAGTATACTGACAATCTAAGTGAATCGTTTAGAACTTAAAATGTTTAAAGCTTAACGGTGTTAGTGATTTGTCTCATAAACTGATATGATCCTCTTACGCAAACTCACAAAAATATTGTCTGTAAATATTTCTTTACTGCATTTCATTAAAACAAAAATCCAAAAAGTGTGTTTTAGTATAAAATTTTCAAAAATCCAAAAAGATTTTATTTCATCTTATTTTCAACAACTGATATTGAAAAGCTGATTTTCAAAATTCCAAGTGCTAAACATGATGAACATCTGGTGAGGGAGAGTCTGTTTGAAATAAGAAAAGATTTTGAATGTTTGCTTACAAGTGGTCATCAGAATTTTTTAAATGTTAAATCTTTCTATTCATGCTAGTGATTTATAAATTTGTCAAATGTTAAATTTGTGAAATTTATTTTGAGGTAGAGGATGTGCAGGTTTGACAGATTCCTGATTCTGAGTATTACAGAAAGCTAGGTTACAATTCTGAACCTGTGAAAACTGTGTAGCATAAAAAGAGATTGTAGAGTAGATCAACATTCAAGGGGGAGTTTGAATGTTAGAAAGCCAGGAATCAAGAGATCTGATCAAGAGAATGTAAGAGTTAGTTACAGATCTTGAGATAAAAGAGAGAAAAAAGAAGTGAAAAGTTTGAGGATGTTTTACACTGTCAGATACTTCAGAAAGAATAAAAAGACTGAAGACGTTGAAGACTCGACACTGAAGACTTCGTCAACATCCAAGGGGGAGTCTGTTGGTGCATATGTCTGTCGACTTCGTCTTGTATCGAGTCTTGTACTAGATTAGAAAGATCAGGGCACGAAGTATGTGAAATTAGGTTTTAGGGGTATTTCGCATGAAATAAGAAACAACTATTTCGTACGAAATCAGTTGTTCATTTTGCACGAAATGACTATTTCGTGTGAAACTGATTTCGTGTCAACTGTTTCGTGCGAAATAGGCAGCCCTATAAATACTTGCCTTGTTCGTTTCATTTGTAACTTTCCGATTCCAGAGCCGAAGTGCTGCTGAAGTGTCTACTCACTGTAAAACGTTGTTATATCAATCAAAAGACAATTAGAGTGTAAATCAAGCTGTTTCAAAGTCGATACGTTAGTTTCCTCCTCTCGTATTGATAAGAATTCTTCTGAAAGACTCGTTTTGGTCATGCAAATGATCCTACAGGTTTGTTTAATGAAACTAAAATACGTTCATTAACATTGATCACGTCGCTCGGTAGTTTGTAGTGGTACCATAGGAATTGACAACTCCCATCCCTGGAATCCTAGGTTTGTTTGGACGTAAGGGATGACTGAATCCGATATACATAATTGATAAACCTTTAACTTGTTAAGGGTTTGTCCTTCGGTCGCAAGGCTTGAATGTATGCGATAAACAATACCGAATAAATGTTTGTATCAGTAAAGCATTGATTTTGCAAAACATAACTTTTGAGTTAAACTATGATTTATTCAAATACATTGTTTTGTACATTTTACCTATGGGGTTGAGTAATACTTTTATTCACAATACATTTCATTTGATTACACATAAACATTATACATATGGTTTGAGTAGTTACTTTTTACTTGCCATACATAACATTTGATTATACAAGACATGGTTTACATTTAACAATTGGACATTAATTATACATAACATTTTGACATTTGTTTAAACAAGACATTTTGATGGTTATTAATAAATGATTTACATAACAAGGTGACGTGTACTATGATAAAAGCATGGTGGATATGCCGCTGGTACTTCCTATATATAAGTGCTTTTATGATATTACATATCGTGGCGTTATTTAAATCATTTCAACAAAGACATGATATATTTTATTCAAACGAAATATTTTTACAAGATATTACTTTGCAAAAGACATAACTTATACAAATTCATTGTTACTTGGTTATTTAATTAACCATGCAGTATTCTTTTATATATCATCTAATTTTCTTATCGCTTTTCGAATGATTTATAAAAGAAAACATTTTCTTAAGGTTCATGACTACTATATGTCAAACATTTCTTTTAACTACAAGTCATGAATCCTACATCAATAAAACCAATGTATCTTACAGACATTTATATGCTGACGTACCTATTTTCACATGTGTTTTCAAGAGCTGATGCATAGGGTTGTTCGTGACACACTTAGGCGGACTCGGGCATTAGTGACAATAAAAGATGCAAGACTAGTTTAATTATGTTATGTTTCCTTGTTTTTAAGACAGTGTAATCAATGTTAATAAATAAAACGAAACTTTAAATACCATGGCTGTGAAACAATAATTCTGTTGCTCCACTCCCCGACGTTTCCACCGCGGTTTGTTGTTTTACGCGGTCGGGGTGTGACAGAAGAGTTGGTATCAGAGCCAATGGTTATAGGGAATTAGGTTATTAGTAATGCTTTGACCTAGACTATAACTTTTCTAGGACCCTAACACAAGTTGTCTTGTGTTTAGATCTTAAAACATTACTGTCGCCTATCTTTAGGTGACAACCACAACAAGAACACAATTTTCCAAAATGATTTTTGAAAATCAATCATCTATTCTTAGATGATTTGTTATAAGGTTTTAAACCCTCCAAAATTCCAAAACGATTTTGAAAATAATCACCCACCCTTTGGACGATTCGTTTTTGGCTTAATGCCTTCCAAATTTTCAAAATCTCGTCAAAGTTTGGGTCTAAATAATGTGAACACGTGCAATCTGGAAGGGTGGATGCCTGTATCTCGAGTTTTCTGTCTAGGCTAGAGTGTTCGTACAAATCCACATAATCGGACCAGTCACTCTTACCTGGGAACTCTTGGGGTGAGTGTCCACTTATAGGCTAAAGCATGTTTTCGCGATACATTATCATGACCCATTTATTTTGATTAGTCACTGTGTGTCGTTTGTTTGCTTTGTGGTAACGAACGAATGACCACCATCCTTGCTTTTTATCGATATTTGTAACATTCTATTCTTATCCAATGCCATCTCACTCGTTTTCTCTCATGTTTTCCAATTTTAGAAATGCCTCCTCGACGTGATGCTCAGCCACCTAACGTTGAACTGGCGGCTTGTGACAACCCTCACTAAACCAGGTATCCGTACGACTTAATTAATAATTAATTACTGCTTAATTACTGTGCTTGTTTGAAATTACTGATGAACTGCTACTTGATTTCTGATACATGCATATACCTGCATCATACTTTACTTACCGTCACTACATTATTTACATGCTGAACCTTAGTGACAAACATGATGCACAAAAAGCACAGTAGCACTATAAACGGATAACCTATTGAACATGCTGATAAAGCCAGCATCAGGCAGATACTGCCTCTAAGGCCTGTATGAGCCAGAAATATTTTACTACACTAGTGGTGAGTGTAGGGATACAAGGGTTGTAGAACTGCGTCTCTAGGAATAAGTTACAATGACCGGATGTGCCTAAAACGTGCTCTAAGCACAAAACTCAGCACTTTAATAAACAATCCAGCTTTTAGCTAACTAATAAAGTGCCAAAACATGAGAAAAATGTTACTAGACACTTTCCAAAGTGTCGGGAATAAGTTGTGTCACTAAAAAGGGTATTAACGACACTTTAAAGCTTGTTTAACGCTTTAACGGATTACTATCCAACCGAATAACCGGACTATACCCGGAACATGAAAATATTGTTAATAACATTACTTATCTTTTTCTGAGCCAGTTAGGGTCCTTGAATACCCTAACACCCGCAATAAAGCACAACACACTACTAACCGGGTTAATCCGTAAACTTAACTAGATTAACCTAACTATTAACTAATGTTTAGTTGGATTTGAACCAAACTACCCCCCCCCCTTTACAAACCGTCCCCAAGTGGGGGGACATCCTTTTGTCCTTCTTGATTATTTAATTACATTTGTTTAATATCAAAGTGACATGAAATCCAATGGTTAAAGAACTTAAGTTTGTCTATAAGAGCTAGAGATTACACACTTGATCATTCACCACTTAGCATTCACCAAACTCTTCCTCTCTCTCTCTCAAAGGCTTCGGCCGAACACCCCCTATATCATTCCTCCACATTTCGATTTTGATCTTCACATTCCAAGTCCATACAAGCGTTAAGGATCGCGGATAAGAAGGCTTGGTGCATTCGGAAGGCGAAGGACCTCACTCTATTGCTTTTATCCTCTCATTTTGCGTCTAGATTCTCCCCTAGCCTCGAGCTAGTAGTAAGTTGCTATAACCACCCTCTCGAACTATTTTGAAGTGGTTAAAATGATTTGTAACCGTTAAAACTCGTGAACATGCAAGTTGAAACATGAAAGTCTACTAAAAACACTAAAAGTGATGGTTAAAAGCTTGTTTGTTGTGTAAAACTTGTAGTATTTGTTTTGCGTAGTTATTTGGACCCGATCTATGTTGTGGTAGCTCGGATCATCGTTTAACCCGGATTGGTCATGATCTTGGATCATGACATAAGGTTGTTTTGGAAGTAACAAGGGTTAAAGGATGAAACTCTACCACACACGAATCATGAACTTGTGTAAAAGCGATTTAGCTTGTGAAATAGTGTTTAAAACTAGTAGATCTACGGATCTACAAGCGGTATTTTCAAAGAACCAAGTATCAAAGAAATTATGTTTTCTAAAGACGGATCTTACACTAACAAAAAAATGATTTTTAGAACACACAAGTGTGTAAACACTTGTGTAGCACAAAGTTTCAACAAAATAACTATTTTTGTAAAAGATGACGAGAAGTTGTAAAAACGGAATTTCTCTAAAAACGAGGTTTTTACAAAATCGGATGGATTTATATAGAGATCCGCTAAAAGTAATGGGATTTACTTCATAAAATTAGAAAACCACAAGTTCATGTGATTTTTGCGACTTATATATATTTGTTGACTAGTTTGTTGTCTTGAACATTGTTTTGGTTAAATAAGGAAATTGTTGGGTTGATTTATAAAAGAAAATGATACGCTTGAGAGCGTGGCCACCTCCAGTTACAGAGGAAACTCTGGCGAAATTTTTCTAAAAACCTAACACTTAGAATTATTTTCACTATAAGTGTTAGAAATACTTCTCGACATGTTTTCAAAATATAAGTTTCGCCACGACTTTATTTACAAAATATCGGAGGTGGGATTTTCACAAAAATTAAACGTGATAAATATATTTAGTAAATATTTTTTTTTCACAACGTTACTTGTCATTATTTGCGAAGATACATAAATATTATTTTTAGGGTAAAAATAATATTATCGAATGTTAACGAATCCAAAATAATACGAGCGCTTTCACGATAAATATATAAGTTACACCGGTAATTATTATTACCACTCGATCGTTAATACGTAACTTACACATTTTAAGGAAATATTCATGAACGCGTATTTTTGTTAAAGTATTATTTTGGGGAAAATTACGTGTAATAGAAAATATAATATTTTTGAGAAGAATATTTATATTTGGGATTAGAAATAAAATATATTTTAAGTGAGATTTAATAATATATTTCGAAATTATACGAACACACATGTATTAAATCCCCCCATCCTGGGGAAGGAAAATGATTACCAAGTATACAGAATGTAAACACGAAATAGTTGTCTAACTATTTCCCGAAAACTTAAACCTTAAAGCTAAAGCACGGCCGTCCGTCTAATAGAGTTAGTACGTGTAGGTCGTCACACAGCTGCTTGATTTGGAGGTATACTTGGTAGAGACGCACCACTGTGAGTTCATGTCCCCCTTTTCTCTTAACTGTTTTCAGTTTTCTAAACTACGGGGGGTGAAATACATGTTACTTTGATTACAAGTACTTTATACATGGTATGGTTAGCGTAAGGAGGTTTACTACTTAGATCATGTGAGTGGGTAGGAGCAACATGAGGCCATTAGTCCTCATGGTAGGACCGAGGGACAGGAGCGGTAGATCTATCTGGGTGTAGCGAGCCCAGCCCCAGGCCAAACTAGAAACGGACCTCGGGGTGACTTTGTGCCCGACGCATAAATCTGCTAGGTTTGAGTCTCACTACTTGCACTTCACACATATCGGTGGCCTTGCAAACCATTGGTGATCTCAATTCCCTTATGTGCTACATACCAGGATTTTTATACTTACAAAGGTTTATTTACTCACTTACACATGAACTCGCTCAACATTATTGTTGATTTTTCAACTTACATGTATTTCAGGGAATTAAAGGATCTGGCGCGGTATGACACGTTTTCCCGCTGCACTAGTTACGAGGTCATCCGGGTTTAGGGAATGTGACTCTTTCCTGGACAAGTCACAGTCCTTAAACTATGCTTATGTTATGTTGTGTTGTGTTTGTTGAACAATGTTTATGTCGCTAGGATGTGTTTCCGTTAAGACAATGCTATTGTATTTGGTTTTTAAAACTTAATCGAATGGATGATCTTGCATGGTTTCATTTCATATAGCTTTGTTATGGTTAAGCTATGGTATTAAGAAGTCACACCAAATTAACCACGCTTCCGCAAAGCCAGGGTGTGACACGGCTATCATTGCGCAGCAAATGGCTGCTGCACTCCCAAATCTCATCGCTCAAGTCAACCAAGCCAACAATAACAACAATGCACCTGCTCCGTGCAACTTTAAAAGTTTTAATTCGGCTAAACCACTCAAGTTTAGTGGTTCTTAAGGAGCAACTGGGCTCCTACAGTGGTTCGAAAGCATTGAGAGTACTTTTCGTCATGTTCAGTGTCCTGATAATCGCAAAGTTGAGTTTGCATCTAGCGTGTTTCAAAAGAGGGCTCTTACTTGGTGGAATGGGTTAATGAGATTGCCTTGGGTCAAACCTGGGAAGAGCTTAGGGCTCTTATGATGAGGGAATTCTGTCCTCGTCACGAACAAAGGGCATTAGAAAGAGAATTTGATGACCTGAAACAGGACAGTGGTGAACATCGGGCTTATACTGATAGATATGAGGAACTGAGTTTGTTATGTCCCACAATGGTTACCCCACTTGATAAGGCTATCGAGAGGTATATCGATGGTCTGCCTGACCCTGTACAAGATATCGTTACTGGTAGCAACCCTACCATCGTTCGTCAGGCTATCAAGTTGGATGCGACCTTGACCGAATCACAAATCAGAAAGGGTGACTTCACAGGAAGGGTGACAAGAATCAGAAACAGTCGTTTGACAAGAGTGAGAAGCAAAAAGGTAAGAAATCTGAGTCTTCAAGGAGATCGAGGAAGCGCAAGGCTTCCAAGAACTTTGCTGTTACAGCGCAAGCAAACCAAGCTGCTCCCAATCAGCCCGCACAACCACCCGCAAAGAAACAGTATGCTGGGAATGCACCGTTGCGCAACAGATGTAACAGTCACCATCAGCCACAAGTTCAGTGTCGTTTTTGTACCAACTGTGGGAGAATTTGGCTAGTGGGACTAGGGAGTCAGTCTGAGAGACTGGGAGAATTTGGCTAGTGGGACTAGGAAGAGCAGTCTGAGAGGCTGGGAAAATTTGGCTAGTGGGACTAGGAAGAGCAGTCTGAGAAGGCTGGGAGGCTAGTGGGACTAGGAGAATTATTTGAATGCTTACTTGGTGACTTATGTGATTATTTGATTGTATGATTGACTGTTTGTGCATGATTGTGTTTATGTTACAGACACCATGGACACCTCTGGCACAGGTGACTCAGACACCACAGGACCTAGACCTATAGTATCAGATGACCTAGAGTCTTCAGAGCACGAGGTCCACACATCCGATGTTACTAGCACGGACGAGGACGACTTTCAGCCCTTTGCTTTACCTGATGGTGCTGATGAGCTCGCTGATGGCCCTTTGGCCGGGGACCTACCGTTAGTAGAGATCCCTGCTCCCACACCCTTAGCTGTTTATCCTGCTTACGATTTGCTTCTCGACGCCGACGATGATGGCGACGTCGATCTGTATGATGATGAGCCCTTAGAGGAGGATGTTCAGGGCGAAGCCCTTCTTGCTGCTGGCGATCTCTTGATGATCGCAGATGCTCCCGCCGAGGAGTCACCCGCTCACTCACCGGTCCCAGACTCTTTCGAGTCTGTGGCCTCCGCACCTTCACACACCCAGAGTGCGCAACACTTCTCACATGGATCAGATCCCGACCAGGCATCCTCTGTTGCCCCTATTCCTAGTTTTGCTTTCGACCACGATGATGTGGAGGATTCCGATCCTGTCTTTCCCCCAGGATTCGACCCAGATCAGGATATAGAGTTTATACCCATGGATCAGCCTATGGAGGATCCAGTCGACCCGGTAGACCCAGTTGATCCCATCGATCCCGAGTTTGATTTTGGGATGGCCTTTGATGACCCCGATCCTGCCATGGCCCCTGAGCAGGTAGCCGCTCTAGACCCTGCGTTTGAGCACGACCCAGTTCATGCTGACGCACCTATTATTGAGCCTGTCATTGCTGACCCACCTATTGATGATCACCCAGTGGATGCTCCGTTGTTGGAGGGCGATCATGTCATTGCTGCTGATCATGTTGATCCCCCACTTATTGCTGATGCACCAGTTGACCCTCTTGTTGCACCTCACCATGATCCTATGCCAGTTCAGTTTGATCGTGCACTTTTTGAGGCACAGATGGACCCACGAGATGAGCACGCCCAGCATGGGTGGATTCCTGCTGATGACGAGGTCCCACCTATTACCCCTCAGATCACTGATACCCGTCACGTTGATACCTTCTTTTCATTTCCTCGGTTTACACCTCCAGCGCGACCTGGAGAGGGTTCTTCGGCTCACCCTTTTGGACATGTACCGGTATCTATCCCTGCTATACCACCGTCTGCTACTTTTCCCCCTGTTTCTCCATTTCATGTGGCACCTTTTGATCCCACCAGTGAGCCGTTTCTCTGGTCATCACCACCTGCCATGACACCGACCGACCCTTACCATCCTTTCCATATGGGATATTCCATTGAGGATGTTTTGATGTCTTTTGTCGCCCAGCACGAGGCACACACGCAGCGCATTCAGGAGCTTGAGAGAGCCTAGCCGCCGCCGTGTCAGTGCCAGGGTCAGACCCACTCTCCTTTGCTGCCCTATCGACCTTTACCACCAGACTATGCTGCACGCCTTTTTGCCCTAGAGCAGCAGGTTGCTTCTTTCTTGCGTACCCAGAGAGCCATGGAGGAGGACTGGTTCCATTTGCGTCGCTTGTTTTACACTCACTTTCCCCCTCCTCCACCGCCATCCGTGTAGAGCTCTTCAGTACCGTATGGGTAGACGCTGGTGAGAAGACGACGATTGCTTTTGACTGCACAGCATTTTTGGAGACTACATTATGATTCTGACTTTTGTTGACATGTATTTGATGTACTGACACTGATTTGATATAGTTTTTGGACTAGGGTGATGTAGCCCTTAGTCGATGATGATGTATGACACTATTATGTACCTGTACACTTACTATGTGGTCTCGATATATGGCAATCGCAGTATTCTCATCATATGTGATGTTTTGATTGATTATTTATGTTTTATAACATGGGATGTTGGGTGATGGATATGATAATAACATGAGATGTTATGTACTATTACTATCATAATAAAGCGTACGTAATATAACACGGGATCTTTATTATGGCCTGACCGACGTAAACCCATCTTTTAGAAGATGCCGCCGAGACGTCAAACGCCGATGCCTACCAATGAGACAGAACTC
Organism: Helianthus tuberosus; assembly: GCA_030545235.1. Taxonomy (NCBI): domain Eukaryota; kingdom Viridiplantae; phylum Streptophyta; class Magnoliopsida; order Asterales; family Asteraceae; genus Helianthus; species Helianthus tuberosus. The sequence continues at coordinate 15,023 of JARYGA010039452.1, forward strand.
CAACAAGTCATCGCTGCTGCCATCGCGCAATACGCCGCCTCGCAAGGAGGACCCAGCGGAGGCAGCTCAAACAACAATGGCAACAACAATCCACCTCATGGTAATACTAAGTCATTTAGACATACCATGACCTAATTGGATATCTATAGCAAAGATGCTAATGCCGTTCACATGTTACAATGTGTGTGCAGGGTGCACCTACAAGCAGTTTCTAGACTGCAAACCGGTCAACTTTGATGGCACAGGAGGTGCTGTCGCCTTTGTTCGTTGGGCTGAGAAAACTGAATCTGTTCTTCGCATGAGCAAATGCGCACTAGATCAGCAGGTCACCTATATCTCGGGGCTATTCTTGGATGGAACCCTCTCTTGGTGGAATTTGCAAGTACAGACACTTGGTGAAGCTGCTGCCTACGCGCTAACCTGGACCGAACTGAAGGAACTTATGCGCAAAAAGTACTGCTCTCGCGCGGAAATCCAAAGATTGGAAACTGAGTTCTGGCATTTGAAAATGGAAGGTCCAAGGATCGCAGAATACATTCAGAGGTTCCATGACTTATCGCATGTGGTACCCTACATGGTCACTCTGGAGTTCAAGCGGATTGAACGTTTCATTTGGGATTAGCTCCTCAAATCATAAGCATGGTGACCTCATCCAAGCCTGCGACAATTTCTGAGGCAATTGATCTGAGCGTGGCTCTCACAGAGGAGGCTATTCGCCTGAACAAGTTCGATGATGCTGAGCCTAAAAAGAAAGAGACTCACGTCGAGTCATCAGGAGGTAACAAACGGAAGTTCTCGAACTTCAAGCAGGGCGCCAGTGTGGTGGTTAAGAAAGGAGGATCAGGCACGCCAGCTCAGGTTACAGCTGGTAGTGGAAAGAAAGGAAAAGGATATATGGGCACCCAGCCCAAGTGTAATACCTGCCAACGCCACCATTCTGGCCATTGTAGTGTGAAAGTATGCGAAGCATGTGGAAAGCCGGGCCACTTGAAGGACACTTGTTGGGCCACTGCTGGCCAGGGAGGCCAGGGAGGATTCGGAAACAGAAATAACAACCGGGGTGGGAATGGAAATCGCCCACAAGGAAACAATGGAGGTAATGGGAATCGAGGCAACAATGCTAATCAAGCGGGCGCCGTGAATCGTAACCAGAGGAATAATCAAGCTGGTGGAAACGGGCAGAGACCCGGATGCTTCAACTGTGGTGATCTTGGGCATTACAAGAGGAACTGCCCAGAGTTAAACCAAGCCCGTGGAAGAGTGTTTAATATTGAAGCGAGGGAGGCGCGCCAGGATCCCAATGTTGTCACTGGTACGTTCCCTGTAAACCAACGCTATGCATCCGTTTTATTTGATACTGGCGCCGATTATAGCTTCGTGTCGTTAGAGTTTAAGAATATGCTTGGTTTAGCCGCTAGTAAATTAGATATTCCGTACTCAATCGAATTGGCTAATGGAAAGATAGTAGAATCCAATGAAGTTATCAGAGGTTGTGTGATCGAATTGGGAGAGCGTGAGTTTGCTTTGGATCTACTACCAGTCCAGTTGGGAAGCTTCGACGTGGTGGTAGGAATGGATTGGTTATCAGGCAACAAGGCTGAAATAGTTTGTCACGAAAAGGTCGTTCGTATCCCAACCAAAGATGGCAAAACAATTGTGGTTCACGGGGAGAAGCGTGATACGCCGTTAAGAATTATCAGCTGCCTGAAAGCGCGAAAGTGTTTGCAGAAGGGATGTGTTGCCTTCCTAGCACACATTGTGGATAAGAAGGCTGCTGAGCCGAGAATAGAAGACATCCCTGTCGTGAGGGAATATCCAGAAGTCTTCCCAGAGGACTTACCTGGACTGCCACCTCAGAGACAAGTAGAGTTCCGCATTGACTTAGTTCCAGGCGCCGCACCTGTGGCTAAGGCACCTTATAGACTTGCTCCATCTGAGATGCAGGAACTGTCGACACAACTTCAAGAGTTGATAGACAAGGGATTTATCCGACCAAGCTTCTCGCCTTGGGGAGCTCCAGTTTTGTTTGTCAAGAAGAAGGACGGTAGTTTTCGTATGTGTATTGACTACCGGGAGTTGAACAAGCTGACGATCAAGAATAGATACCCTCTGCCAAGGATTGATGATCTGTTTGACCAACTGCAAGGCTCAAGCTTTTATTCAAAGATCAATCTTCGATCTGGATACCATCAGTTAAGGATACAAGAGGAGAGTATCCCAAAGACAGCCTTCAGAACTCGTTATGGGCACTACGAGTTCCTAGTTATGCCGTTTGGGTTAACAAACGCACCTGCAGTGTTCATGGATTTGATGAATAGAGTTTGCAAGCCGTACTTGGATAAGTTCGTGATAGTGTTCATCGATGATATCTTGATTTATTCAAAGACGAAGGCTGAGCATGAGCAACACCTAAGAGCTATTTTGGAGCTGCTGAAGAAAGAACAGTTGTATGCTAGGTTCTCTAAGTGCGAGTTTTGGCTACGAGAAGTACAATTCCTTGGGCACGTGGTAAATGGAGATGGAATCCACGTGGATCCCACCAAGATCGAAGCGATTAAGAATTGGGAAACGCCAAAGACGCCAACCGAGATTCGACAATTCTTGGGTTTGGCTGGCTATTATCGAAGATTCATTGAGGATTTTTCAAAAATCGCTCAACCATTGACGCTCCTCACGCAGAAAGATAAGAAGTTTGATTAGGGAATCAAACAGGAAGAAGCGTTCCAGATATTGAAGGATAAGCTCTGCAATGCGCCAATCTTAGCACTACCGGAAGGTACAGATGATTTTGTGGTATACTGCGACGCTTCGCGTCAAGGATTGGGTTGCGTGTTGATGCAACGCCAAAAGGTTATTGCTTACGCATCACGTCAAATGAAAGTGCATGAAAAGAACTATACCACACATGATTTGGAACTTGGCGCAGTGGTATTTGCATTAAAGATCTGGAGACACTACCTTTATGGTACAAAGTGTACAATTTTTACAGATCACAAGAGCCTACAACACATATTCAACCAGAAGGAACTGAATATGAGGCAAAGACGTTGTTGGGTTGAGTTGCTGAACGATTACGACTGCGAGATAAAGTATCATCCAGGGAAGGCGAATGTGGTCGCCGATGCCCTAAGTCGAAAGGAGAGGATTAAGCCCATAAGGGTTAGGGCTTTAGAAATGATTATCCGAACCGATCTTTCCTTGCGCATTCGTGCCTCGCAGAAAGAAGCTCTCAAGGAAGGAAACCTTGAAGAAGAATATCTCCGTGGGATGGAGAAGCTACTGGTACCAAACAAGGAAGGAACGTTATGTTTTGAGAAAAGGATTTGGGTTCCTTTGTTTGGAGGTTTAAGGAAGGTTATTTTCGAGGAAGCTCACAAGTCGCGGTACTCTATCCACCCTGGAGCGGATAAGATGTACCAGGATCTCAAAGATTATTATTGGTGGCCTAGGATGAAAGGCGATGTTGCTGTTTATGTGAGCAAATGTTTAACATGCGCTAAGGTTAAAGCCGAATATCAGAAGCCTTCAGGACTTCTGCAACAACCCGAGATTCCCAAGTGGAAATGGGAACAAATCTCCATGGATTTTATTACAAAGTTGCCAAGAACGCCAAGAGGCCATGACACTATTTGGGTAATAGTGGATCGATTAACGAAGTCAGCACACTTCTTACCTATCAGAGAGAAGGATAATACGAGCAAGTTGGCCGAAATATACATGAGAGAGATCGTCGCACGTCATGGAGTGCCTCTCTCGATCATTTCCGATAGAGACGGAAGGTTCATATCAAGGATTTGGCAATCCTTCCAAGAAGCTTTTGGCTCGCAATTGAATATGAGCACCGCATTTCACCCGCAGACCGACGGGCAAAGCGAGCGGACGATACAGACTTTGGAAGACATGCTGAGAGCGTGTGTTATGGATTTGGGCGGTAGCTGGGATAAGCATTTGCCACTGGTCGAATTTTCATACAACAACAGCTACCACACCAGTATTGGAGTCGCGCCATTCGAAGCTCTTTACGGACGCAAGTGTCGATCACCCTTATGCTGGGCTGACGCAGGTGATAGGCAGCTTGTTGGTCCCGAAATCGTCCAAGAGACGACAGACAAGATTGCGCAGATTCAAAAACGCATCGAAGCAGCTCGTGAAAGACAGAAAGCCTATGCGGATCCAAACCGGAAACACTTGGAATTCCAAGTTGGAGATATGGTTTTATTGAAAGTTTCACCCTGGAAGGGTGTGGCATGCTTCGGAAAGCGTGGAAAGTTAAATCCGCGCTACATTGGTCCTTTCAGAGTTTTGGAAAGAATAGGACTAGTAGCATACAAGCTGGACTTACCTGCCGAGCTGAATGGAGTTCACGATACATTTCATGTATCCAATCTGAAGAAAAGTCCAACTCAAGATACCATTGCCATTCCTATCGACGAGATTCATGTTGACGACACGCTCCATTTCGTTGAAGAACCGGTTGAGGTTACGGATTGGAAAGTAAACAAGACCCGCCGGAGCAGTGTCAAGCTCGTCAAAGTTCGTTGGAATGCCAGACATGGTCCTGAATACACCTGGGAGCGTGAGGACCGGATGAAAGAGAAATACCCCCACCTATTTCCTAAGAACCCTGCATCTACAAGCAGAACTTAAAATTTCGGGACGAAATTTTTCTAACGGGGGGAGAATGTGACAACCCTCACTAAACCAGGTATCCGTAAGACTTAATTAATGATTAATTACTGCTTAATTACTGTGCTTGTTTGAAATTACTGATGAACTGCTACTTGATTTCTAATACATGCATATACCTGCATCATACTTTACTTACCGTCACTACATTATTTACATGCTGAACCTTAGTGACAAACATGATGCACAAAAAGCACAGTAGCACTATAAACGGATAACCTATTGAACATGCTGATAAAGCCAGCATCAGGCAGACACTGCCTCTAAGGCCTGTATGAGCCAAAAATATTTTACTACACTAGTGGTGAGTGTAGGGACACAAGGGTTGTAGAACTGCGTCTCTAGGAATAAGTTACAATGACTGGATGTGCCTAAAACGTGCTCTAAGCACAAAACTCAGCACTTTAATAAACAATCCAGCTTTTAGCTAACTAATAAAGTGCCAAAACATGAGAAAAATGTTACTAGACACTTTCCAAAGTGTCGGGAATAAGTTGTGTCACTAAAAAGGGTATTAACGACACTTTAAAGCTAGTTTAACGCTTTAACGGATTACTATCCAACCGAACAACCGGACTATACCCGGAACATGAAAATATTATTAATAACATTACTTATCTTTTTCTGAGCCAGTTAGGGTCCCTGAATACCCTAACACCCGCAATAAAGCACAACACACTACTAACCGGGTTAATCCCTAAACTTAACTAGATTAACCTAACTATTAACTAATGTTTAGTTGGATTTGAACCAAACTACCCCCCCCCCCTTTACAAACCGTCCCCAAGAGGGGGGACATCCTTTTGTCCTTCTTGATTATTTAATTACATTTGTTTAATATCAAAGTAACATGAAATCCAATGGTTAAAGAACTTAAGTTTGTCTATAAGAGCTAGAGATTACACACTTGATCATTCACCACTTAGCATTCACCAAACACTTCCTCTCTCTCTCTCTCAAAGGCTTCGGCCGAACACCCCCTATATCATTCCTCCACATTTCGATTTTGATCTTCACATTCCAAGTCCATACAAGCATTAAGGATCGCGGATAAGAAGGCTTGGTGCATACGGAAGGCGAAGGACCTCACTCTATTGCTTTTATCCTCTCATTTTGCGTCTAGATTCTCCCCTAGCCTCGAGTTAGTAGTAAGTTGCTATAACCACCCTCTCGAACTATTTTGAAGTGGTTAAAATGATTTGTAACGGTTAAAACTCGTGAACATGCAAGTTGAAACATGAAAGTCTACTAAAAACACTAAAAGTGATGGTTAAAAGCTTGTTTGTTGTGTAAAACTTGTAGTATTTGTTTTGCGTAGTTATTTGGACCCGATCTATGTTGTGGTAGCTCGGATCATCGTTTAACCCGGATTGGTCATGATCTTGGATCATGACATAAGGTTGTTTTGGAAGTAACAAGGGTTAAAGGATGAAACTCTACCACACACGAATCATGAACTTGTGTAAAAGCGATTTAGCTTGTGAAATAGTGTATAAAACTAGTAGATCTACGGATCTACAAGCGGTATTTTCAAAGAACCAAGTATCAAAGAAATTATGTTTTCTAAAGACGGATCTTACACTAACAAAAAAATGATTTTTAGAACACACAAGTGTGTAAACACTTGTGTAGCACAAAGTTTCAACAAAATAACTATTTTTGTAAAAGATGACGAGAAGTTGTAAAAACGGAATTTCTCTAAAAACGAGGTTTTTACAAAATCGGATGGATTTATATAGAGATCCGCTAAAAGTAATGGGATTTACTTCATAAAATTAGAAAACCACAAGTTCATGTGATTTTTGCGACTTATATATATTTGTTGACTAGTTTGTTGTCTTGAACATTGTTTTGGTTAAATAAGGAAATTGTTGGGTTGATTTATAAAAGAAAATGATACGCTTGAGAGCGTGGCCACCTCCAGTTACAGAGGAAACTCTGGCGAAATTTTTCTAAAAACCTAACATTTAGAATTATTTTCACTATAAGTGTTAGAAATACTTCTCGACATGTTTTCAAAATATAAGTTTCGCCACGACTTTATTTACAAAATATCGGAGGTGGGATTTTCACAAAAATTAAACGTGATAAATATATTTAGTAAATATTTTTTTTTCACAACGTTACTTGTCATTATTTGCGAAGATACATAAATATTATTTTTAGGGTAAAAATAATATTATCGAATGTTAACGAATCCAAAATAATACGAGCGCTTTCACGATAAATATATAAGTTACACCGGTAATTATTATTACCACTCAATCGTTAAAACGTAACTTACACATTTTAAGGAAATATTCATGAACGCGTATTTTTGTTAAAGTATTATTTTGGGGAAAATTATGTGTAATAGAAAATATAATATTTTTGAGAAGAATATTTATATTTGGGATTAGAAATAAAATATATTTTAAGTGAGACTTAATAATATATTTCGAAATTATACGAACACACATGTATTAAATCCCCCCATCCTTGGGAAGGAAAATGATTACCAAGTATACAGAATGTAAACACGAAATAGTTGTCTAACTATTTCCCGAAAACTTAAACCTTAAAGCTAAGGCACGGCCATCCGTCTAATAGAGTTAGTACGTGTAGGTCGTCACACAGCTGCTTGATTTGGAGGTATACTTGGTAGAGACGCACCACTGTGAGTTCATGTCCCCCTTTTCTCTTAACTGTTTTCAGTTTTCTAAACTACGGGGGGTGAAATACATGTTACTTTGATTACAAGTACTTTATACATGGTATGGTTAGCGTAAGGAGGTTTACTACTTAGATCATGTGAGTGGGTAGGAGCAACATGAGGCCATTAGTCCTCATGGTAGGACCGAGGGACAGGAGCGGTAGATCTATCTGGGTGTAGCGAGCCCAGCCCCAGGCCAAACTAGAAACGGACCTCGGGGTGACTTTGTGCTCGACGCATAAATCTGCTAGGTTTGAGTCTCCCTACTTGCACTTCACACATATCGGTGGCCTTGCAAACCATTGGTGATCTCAATTCCCTTATGTGCTACATACCAGGATTTTTATACTTACAAAGGTTTATTTACTCACTTACACATGAACTCGCTCAACATTATTGTTGATTTTTCAACTTACATGTATTCCAGGGAATTAAAGGATCTGGCGCGGTATGACACGTTTTCCCGCTGCACTAGTTACGAGGTCATCCGGGTTTAAGGAATGTGACTCTTTCCTGGACAAGTCACAGTCCTTAAACTATGCTTATGTTATGTTGTGTTTGTTGAACAATGTTTATGTCGCTAGGATGTGTTTCCGTTAAGACAATGTTATTGTATTTGGTTTTTAAAACTTAGTCGAATGGATGATCTTGCATGGTTTCATTTCATATAGCTTTGTTATGGTTAAGCTATGGTATTAAGAAGTCACACCAAATTAACCACACTTCCGCAAAGCCAGGGTGTGACACGGCTATCATTGCGCAGCAAATGGCTGCTGCACTCCCAAATCTCATCGCTCAAGTCAACCAAGCCAACAATAACAACAATGCACCTGCTCCGTGCAACTTTAAAAGTTTTAATTCGGCTAAACCACTCAAGTTTAGTGGTTCTTAAGGAGCAACTGGGCTCCTACAGTGGTTCGAAAGCATTGAGAGTACTTTTCGTCATGTTCAGTGTCCTGATAATCGCAAAGTTGAGTTTGCATCTAGCGTGTTTCAAAAGAGGGCTCTTACTTGGTGGAATGGGTTAATGAGATTACCTTGGGTCAAACCTGGGAAGAGCTTAGGGCTCTTATGATGAGGGAATTCTGTCCTCGTCACGAACAAAGGGCATTAGAAAGAGAATTTGATGACCTGAAACAGGACAGTGGTGAACATCGGGCTTATACTGATAGATATGAGGAACTGAGTTTGTTATGTCCCACAATGGTTACCCCACTTGATAAGGCTATTGAGAGGTATATCGATGGTCTGCCTGACCCTGTACAAGATATCGTTACTAGTAGCAACCCTACCATCGTTCGTCAGGCTATCAAGTTGGATGCGACCTTGACCGAATCACAAATCAGAAAGGGTAAACTTCACAGGAAGGGTGACAAGAATCAGAAACAGTCGTTTGACAAGAGTGAGAAGCAAAAAGGTAAGAAATCTGAGTCTTCAAGGAGATCGAGGAAGTGCAAGGCTTCCAAGAACTTTGCTGTTACAGCGCAAGCAAACCAAGCTGCTCCCAATCAGCCCGCATAACCACCCGCAAAGAAACAGTATGCTGGGAATGCACCGTTGCGCAACAGATGTAACAGTCACCATCAGCCACAAGTTCAGTGTCGTTTTTGTACCAACTGTGGGAGATCTAGTTATCTTGCTAACGCATGTCGTCTTCCTCTTAACCAGAATCAAGCAGCCGAAAACCCTGCTTAGCAACCTGCCCAACAACATGCTCAACAACCAGCACATGCTGCATGACCTCACTATCCACCTGGTTCATGCTACAATTGTGGGGATCTGACCCACTATCAAAATCAGTGTCCGATATTGGTTAACACGAATCAGGCTCAGGCTCGTGGACGAGTCTTTAACATGAATGCAAACGAGGCGCGAGCAGACAACGAGGTGGTAAATGGTATGTTCTTTGTTAATAATCAACCTGCTTCGGTCCTTTTTGATTTGGGTGTCGATAACATTTTTGTGTCATTATCTTTTGAACCATTGCTTCGCATGACTAGAACGAAACTAGGAAAGCCTTTGACAGTAGAAGTTGCTAGTGGCGATCCCGTTGTAGTCCATTTTGTTCTTCAAAATTGCTAGTTGAACCTTAATAACCATCTTTTTCCTATCGACCTGTCACACCCCAATATTTCCACGTAATACCAGTGGTCCCGGTGGGGAGTATCGTGACGTAGTTGATATCATCATAGACAATTTATCACAGTTTAAATACACAGCGGAAGTCGAAAGATAAAATCATTACAAACCAAATGAAAGTAATATCAATTATTACAAAAACGGTTGTAAAGGATCCACAGGCGGATCAAAGATAAAAAGGATCATTGTTCAACAGATTTTAACATCTAAGCTTGCAAGACTCTTTATTGATGCTAGGAGTAGCCAGCCTATTCCGTTTAGTACCTGCACTTAGCCTTTTTGGAAAATACGTCAGTTTACACTGGTAAATACAATTAACTGACTCATTTTGAAAATGTTTTAAGAAAATTGATTTGAATGCACAAGGCACAAAATATCTTTTATAACTTGGGATAATTATTTATTTATAAACTTGTAAAAGAATTACATGTTCGTTAAACGTTCAGTAGCCCGGGCTGAATACCGGGTTAAAGATTAATTGACACACCACAAAATATAATCCCGCGGCGAGTTATTCTCGAACAGGCGGTTATATCTTTTTATATACGCACCGGCAGGTGTATGCCTACACCCCATGCTTAGGTCATGGCCATTTCAATGAATGATGCCAAGGATATCTGGGACATGGTCATTAACCCCCCAAAGGCTTTAAGCAAACAAAACAGTTTAAACGGGTCATCTCAATAAATTAACCTTCATATGATTAAAAATTCAATGCCCGACCAAGCGGTATTCTATATACCATACCCCAAGCCCGTATAAGGGAAAATAAGTTGAAAGTATTTACCTGAGCAAGTATATATCTCAATCAACGAATGCAAGTATCTTTTACTTGTCTCCTAATAAAGGTCCTATGCACGATTTTGGAACTCAAGAAAACTTGCTTGAGGATCAGGAAGCTCCAGAGAAGTCTTGAAGTGATTTTGGAATGAGCAAAAAAATGGTTGCAACTAAGTTCTTTATATAGCCAAGAACAAGTCACAAGATCATTCCACAATAGTCTACAGATGTGCCCTGATCATTTACAAGTGTCCCTATGCATGAAAAACCATCAAACAAGCCCCTAGAATCGAATACAAGGCTTCTAAGGCGGTGCAACCTGCTGTACTCGCAGCTGTGCATGAAATCTGCCCAGATCAGGCCGTTGCGTCACGTGACGGAAGAGGACATCTGTGGTGGCGCAGTGCCACCATCCCAGTTACCAGCCAAACAAGTTTAAAATTTGGCAGTTTTGACCCCTAGACCTTTAAAACCTCAAATCTTTCATTTTGAGCACAATTAACCCATGAAATTTATATTTTTATGATCCATGATATATAACCAAACATTGTTAGGTCCGGTTTCGTTAAACGATAACCGAAAACACAAGTTTTGCCTCGTTGACGCTTTTAACCCCTTAATTACGAAAGTTAACGTATCTTCCTCATACAATATCGAAACCTTGTGAAATTTTTATCACTTACTCTTGGGAGTATAATTAATCATTACAAGGCTCCGGGTTCACTAAAAGGTCACTCAAAGGTATAACTTAAACATGTTGACACTTTTAACCCTCGCTTCTTGTAAACTTTCACGTTCTTCCACAAACGGTTTCATACGCTTCATGATTCATTCGTTTAAGGGTATAAACATCGTGTAGGGTTGTTAAAAGGCATAATTATCAAATGTTGACACTTTGAATCCTTATATACATATATTTTCTTCGTTTGTCAACTTTAGTCCCTCATATTCAATTCGTTACACGTTTAAAGTCCATGACACGTGTCTTCATTATATTGGTCGTGATTTTACGAGGTGTTACACGACCTCGCGCCTATGCAACTTGGAAGCTTTGATGTTATAGTAGGTATGGATTGGTTAGCCAGGTATCATGCAGAGGTAGTTTGTTTTGAGAAGATTATCTGTATTCCGCTTTCGACTGGTGAGATCTTAGAGGTTCATGGTGAGAAACCTTCTAATTGTCTTAAACTCATGTCGTGTACCCAAGCTCAAAAGTATCTACGCAAGAACTATATGGCTTTCTTGGCACATGTTGTAGAGGAGAAAGGCAAGGGTAAGACTATTCAAGACATCCCTGTTGTTCGGGATTATCCTGAAGTATTTCCTGAAGAATTACCTGGTTTACCCCCGTGCACGCAAAGTTGAGTTTCGTATTGATCTTGTACCTGGTGCTAATCCTATTGCTAAATCTCCGTATCGTCTTGCACCATTTGAGATGCAGGAATTATCTAAACAGCTTCAGGAGCTTTCTGACAAAGGTTTTATTCGTCCTAGCTTTTCACCTTGGGGTGCTCCTGTTGGTCCCATTGATACAGGATCTGATCGTAGGAACAAGATGAATCGATTTCGTCTTAATGTGCGGAATCCATTATGACGAATCACAGATTTGTTCAACACAGAATTCAACGTTTAACTGCTTGTCTGTTCGTTCTATTAAGTGATCTGAAAGTCACAAAGATCCGGTAGAAGTACAGACTATCCGTGCGTGTCAAAAAGTCTTAACAAAGTTGCACCGGACCTCCTATATATAGGCAACCTAAGGAGACTAAGAAGTGTTGTACGTACGGGTGCGCTATCCGTGCGTATGACTCACCCGTGCGTATGGTTATCCGTGCGTATGACTTATCCGTGCGGATAAGTCATCCGTGCGTATTACCATACGTACGTATTGCCATGCGTGCGGATGAACTTGTCCCAAACAACACTTTCACATACAGAACCTATTCCTGAGTTGTCATGCTAACTACATACATACATACAGACAATATATATAAACACAGAATACAAAATATGACTACATGCTGACGGAAGCTACAGACGTTATGTACTAACAGACTCCCCCTCGGATGTAGCTGTAGTACCTTCCAGCATAGTCTTCAATTCCTTCTGCTGTGTCTTCGTTCACGCGCTTTTTCCCTTCTTTTCTGTGCCTTTTCCTCCAACATCCTTTTTCGCTTTTGTCTTCCTTCAGTCAACCACCAATTTCTGTAGACAGGATCTCCATCACGCTTCCGTTCCCACTTTGGAATTTTGTTTTCTTCAGATTCAATAGGTGTTTGATCTGTTGGAGGAACAATTCCCAATCTACGTTTTCCCAACTCAGCAGCTCTTTCAGCAATCTTTTTGGAACGTTGTTCATGCTTGTATTCTTTCAAGAACTCGTCAATCTCTAGATCTCTCCATTTTGTCTTCCAGTATCTTCCAGAGTTGATGTCTTTTGCGTAACAAACATCCACAACTTTTTGATATTGCATAGCTTGCTCTCTGTCAGGTCTCTCATAAACTATCTTGTTATAGAACAGACAATCTATATCTTTCTTTGAGCAATTTACAAGCCACATAGGATCTAACACACAGATCCTTCTTGCTTCTCCTGTGGACTTGTTATGTAAAGAAATTATTGCTTCAGCTGTAGATTGATTGTACAACCACCCTTCAAACTCTTCGTGGAAATCTTGCTCCATTGCTCATAAAGGCATGTTCTTCAAGCAACTAGGAGGCTTGATATCCAGAGTAATATCTTTTTCACCACTTTCTAAGATTCTGACAATACGTTGTGGAAAGTGTGGCTTCAAATCAGGATATCTTTTCTCAGCTTGCAGCTTCACATAATTCCATAACCTTTGATCATGTTGTCTCACATCCAACCCGTGGTAGAATTCTTTTATGTTCTTTGTTTTTACCAATTCATCTATATCCCACCAAGGCAGAGTTTTGATATCAGACAAGAACTCAAAATACTGTACTCCCTGTTCTCTTCTGATTGCATAAACTTTTAAGTCTTCCAAATATCCCCAAGAGAGAATATCACCCCAAGAAAGTTCTTTGTCGTGTGTAAAGAATTGAAGTGCTCTTAGTTTCTTTCTATCTTTTGGCATGACTTTGAACCATTTCTTTCTTTCTTCAGCAAGATTTTCTCTCGGTATGGTATCTGGAATACCTTCTGTAGACACTTTCTCCACTATCTTTCTCCTGATTTCTTCTTCATTTCGATCTTTGAACATTTCCGACAATGAAGGAAATGTTTCATCAATCCCAGAATAATGAAAAACAACTTCATCATCAGATGAATCTGAAGCATCTTCAACAATTACTTCGTTGTAATGGTCGGCTTCAAAGGCATATCTTGATTCTAAAACATCTTCAGAAGTTTCAGGAATCTCATCTTCAATATCGAATTTAAATTTCCCTTCTTGCAATCCCAATTCCTCTAACATCTCTTCCCTTGATCTTCTAACCTCAATATCTTCCTGATTTTTATCTTGTAAGAAAATAATGGTAGGATTTGTGAGGAATACCTGATCCATGTGCTACTTTCCAGAAGTAAAAGTTTCTTGCTGATCATCATCTTCTTGTTCGTTGATCTGATCATTCAGAAACTCCTCAATCTTTTGTTCATCAATAGGATTCTTCACAATCAATCCTGAAGAACCTTGATCATCGTCATCATTCTTTTTATCATCATCTTTCTCATCATCGACATCTTTCTTATCATTATCTTCTTCATCTTCATCAGCTTCATCATCATCAAGAAGTTCTTCATCAGAATCACTAACTTCCTCTCCACGAGCCTTCTTTGCTTCTTTTCTCCTTTTCATAAATTTCATTCTGTGAAGAGCGTCTTTTACGTTGAGAGGCACTGTATATGCATCACCAATAAGTACAAATTGCTTTGTCTTGAATTCTAGTAGCAACACTTCTTTGGCCTTTTTCTTCTTTTGTTCAGCAGCAACTCTACGAATGATTTGATCAGAATCAATGATTTTAGAAGGCTCTCCAACTAACATGAAATCTTGACCATTTTCTTGAGCAACTTGTTCTTGAGCATTTTCAGCATCAATCATTTCAGCATCAACTTGATTTGAAGAACCACCAGCTTCCTGAACATCTTCAATTATACTTTTGTTCTTTTGAATCGCATCTTCAGCTAGTCTTCTTTCTCTTTCAAGTCTTCTTTCTTCAACTTTTCTTACTTCAATTTCATTGAAGGCAGCATGAACATCCTTTTTCAAAAGATTTTCCACCACAGAGTATAACATCTTAAGTTGTTCATCTTTCATCACTTTGTCTGCTTTCATGGCTTCCATCTCCAACTTCATTGCTTTCATTTCATTTGAAGTAGATTCACTCATTTCACTGAGCAGCTGATTGAGTATTTGATTTACATCTTGTAGATTCTTTGTCTTCTCGTTCAATGAAGAGATTTCTGCTGTAAGAACTTCAATCACTTTGGCATTATTATCACCATCTTCCTTTATATTCTTCATGGTGTTATCTTCATGAAAGATTAACACCGATCTAAGTTGATCATGAGCTTTCATTATTTTATTGACTTGCTTCAACAAAAGATCACGTTCTCCTTCAGCCTTTTCTTTTTCTTTTTCAAGATCTTTGACTTTCTTTGCCAGAACTCTCACTGCATCATTGTTGAACAAGTCATCATCAAAATTCAGATCTTCTAACGGATCTCCTGAAGCAGATGGCATATGGCTAAAGAAATCATCTGAGTCTCTTGGATGTGAGGACGATTCTGGAATCTCTATATTTTCTGGTACTTTTGGAAACTTTGAATAAAAGACTCCAGCATCAGTAACTTCAACGTAGTCATCATGACTAGTCTGCTTTTCTGCTTCTGTTTCTTGTGGTTGAGATGATTCAACATGTTGAGTATCTTTACCATCATGTTCCTTTTGAACTTGACTTTCGCCTTTTCTTGCTCGAACACTTCTTGGAATGAGACCAGCTACAACTGCTTTTCTTTTCTTGATTTGTTTCTTTGGACTCTCAGGATCATAAGTTGAATCTTCTTCGTCTGACCCTTTCTTTTTCTTTGGAGACTTCTTCTTTAACTGAGCTTTTCCTTTGCCAAGAGTGATTGGATCAAGTTCAGATTCTGATATTGTGGTTTCAGAATCATCATCACTTGAAAGATCTTGAACGACACCTTCTTGATCTTTAACACCTTTAGCAGCATCCTCATTCTTCTTTAAGAAACTTTGAAGAGATTGAGATAACAACTCGGCTCCTTCTTGAATAACTGCTGACGGTTCCAAAACTGTTTCATCTATCAACTTGTGCTGCTGTTTTCCAGAAGACCCTACAAAACAGATGTTTGACAAATTTATTAGAAATTTTCACAATATAAAATTCTAATTTCCTTATGACTCCCCTTTTCACAATACCCTTTTCTACATTCTTCGGAATAGAAACTGCAGGGGACGTCTTTGGAGTTCTCTTTCTTTTTCCATCCTTGATACACCACCATCTTGTATCTTTCTTATAGAACAAACTCATCTTGTCATCTTCATTATCAGAATTGCTATCTTCATGTCTCCAAGCATCATTTTCTGGAGCTACATAGCTTGGATTTGAAATTTTGCAGATCATTCTCTTTGCTCCTGGATTTGGACCTTTGATCAACCTGCTGATTGTGTCGGGTGTCATATGCCTCAATCCCAATATGTCATTACTTCTCTTTTCTAAACCTTTAAACTGATCATCTATCAACATCTGGACAAACCTAGGATACATAAGGAACCTCTTGCTTCCATCCTTTACATTCTCAGACATGTGATCAAAAATTACTTGAGAGATATTGTACGGTCTGTTCAGTACAAGACAAGCAATGATATTCATGATATAGTCTTGAGTTTCATCATATCCACCCTTTCTGTGTGACAATGCATGAATAACACAATAAGCCATGAATTTATAAGCGTGACTAAAACTTGTCTTCTGCATCCTTCCATTTACACTACCAGCAAAACCCATTCTACACCATAATCCTTTTACAAGACGTTCAGAAACTATGGTTGGGTCACTATCAGCGTCTCCTAAATTCAACACTCTCCTTACATCACCAACTGTCACCTTTATCTCCAAATCTATATCTATTCCATTCTCATCCTTCTTAGATACAGCAGAATAAATGGTTTTATCACTCTCTTCGTATCTTGCAGCACTCCAAAATCGTTTCACATGAGATTCATAAGCTACAGTCTTATCAGTTATAGCCTTAGAGATTCTGCTTTCTCTCAAGAATTTCGCAACATCTTGAACTATTGTGTTTTCGGTATACACTTTATCCAATACACAATAAATATTATGAGATTTATCCCAATCCTGCAGAAATTTTATTCATTTAAGAAATAATTTTGGGATCTCAAAATATTCTGACAAAGAAAAACTTTCTGTACGGTTTGACAATTAAAAGGTTATCCGTACGCATGACTTATCCGTGTGTATAACTTATCCGTGCGGATGAGTTCTCCGTGCGGATAAGTTATCCGTGCGGACAACTTGTCTATTCCCCGTATTGCCATCCGTGCGTACAACATGACATTGCCCCGGATTGCCATCCGTGCGTACAACATGTGCCCAAATTGTCATCCGTGCGTACAACATGACATTGCCCCGGATTGCTATCCGTGCGTACAACATGACATTGCCCCGGATTGCTATCCGTGCGTACAAGTTATGTGTGCGGATACAAGTCACAGATGAAGAACAGTCTATGAACATCAAAAATTTTCTAAGGCAAATCCTGAAATTGAACACAGATCTACACAGAGGATGTCAAAGCGATCAAAACCCTATGTTCAATGATGTCTAAAACGTCCTATTCTCAGTTTAATTTCTCAAAAACTTAGCCGACAATACGTACCGTCCATGTCACACCCCGACCACGTAGAACATACAAAACGTGGCGGAAATGTCGGGGAGTGTTGTAACAGAATTAATTGTTTCAAATCCATGGCAATTGAAGTTTCGTTTTATTGATTAAAAGTGTTACGATGTCTTAATAAACAAAGAAATACGACATAATTAACTAGTCTTGCATCTTTTATTGTCACTAAAGCCCAAGTCTGCCTATATGTATCTTGATCATCTTATGCAACAGCTCCTGAAAAACACATGTGAAAATAGGTACGTCAGCATAAAAATGCCTGTGAGATACATAGGTTTTGTGAAAATAGGTTCCATGACTTATGTTTGAGAAAATGTTTAGTCATGAACCTTGTAATTTGCTTTGTTTTGTAAATCATTTGAAAAACAATGAGTTCAGATGATATGTATACAATAAATGAATAATGTATGGTTAAATGAATAACCATAGTAAAATGGATTTGTATAAGATAGGTTGTTTGTAAAACAATGTCTTGTGAAAAGTATGTTATTTGTATAAAATGTCATATGTATCAAACTGAAATGATTCAAATAACGCTACGATATGTAATACCATACAAACACTTATATATAGGAAGTACCAGCGGCGTATCCACCATGCTTGTATCATATTACACACGCATCGTTACTTAATCACTTAATCAAACCAAACCAATGTGAAAATGTCTATGTCAAATATCCATGTCAAATGTCTATGTCAAATATCCATGTCAAATGTCTATGTCAAAATATCATGTATGGCAAGTGAAATGTCTCAACTAAACCATATACACAAAAACAAAGTATTGAAGTAAGTCTTGGTTTAAATAAAAGTTATGTTTTGTGGGAAATGCATGATCAAATGTCAATCATGTTAAAATGTCTATGCCGAAATGTCTATGTCAAATACGGTTCACACGGTTCACAGATACAAACGGTTCACAGATATCAACGGATCACAGTCAAATGATTTCAACGGTTCAATATGTAGTATAATGTGTTCATATGCTGGATAAGCATATGCAACAGAAAAGCAATGAAAAACGATGTACTAAGTATGCACATAATGGACATACATAGCATAAAGTGTATTGAAATCATGTACTATAATGTACTAACGAACATAGCAGTATATGATGTTTAAAACAGGAAAGCATGAAAGTAACAAGTAGGCACATGTGTTCCACCCCAAAACAGTTTGGAAAACAGTAAAAGAGGGGTCTATGTACTCACCTGAGATTGCTCAGTAGTCCTTGAGTAACAACTAAACAATGCTAGAGATCGCGGATATCAAACGGCACCTAGTATAGGTAGCTACATTAATAAACCGGACCTAAATCGGAGGATCGGGTAGCATTAGGGTTTGTAAACCAAACAAGTGTAGAGACTCGTGTCTTTTGGTTTTAACAAAGCCTACATACTAAATGAAACTTAACCTAAGTGTCTACGACCCATTACGACCCGTTTAGGTAGCTTATGCTACTTTAACGCGTCGTTCGCGTGAAACGCGTTCGGACCGCCTAACTAGCCCTATGACAAGTGTTATATGCCTAAACATATTACATAATCAGTTATGTGACAAAAGTTTAGGTTACATATGCTTAATTACCAATTATACATGAAAAGGGTATTCTGGTAATTTACCTAAGGCATATAAACTACCTATCATACAACTACTTAAACGATGTGACCATAGGGTATAACCTCGGAAGGTTATTCCCTACCTACTATGGTCACCTAATGTGTTTGGTCGGATCCTAATGATCGACCAAACTGGGTCGGGTTCGAGGTATAAGCGATTTATTAGATCGCTTACCCTACGACCCTAGACAACGTGGTAATCAGTAGGCATAGTCCCAAAGGACTATAACCATCGTGATTACAATCACGTTGCGAAGTTCAAACGAACTTCGCATTGACCATTACTGGTCAACGCTGAAAGTCAAACAAAGTTTGACTTTCTGACTCGGAAAGCAGTAAAATAAGGAAAAGAACGAAAGAATACTTACCCAGGGTCCCCGAATGCTAACCCAGATCAAAATAGCTCAGGTATGAAACGAAGGTTCCAACTTAGAGTCTTTTCAATCAGATTTGTGGGTTTTTGAACAAATGGGGGGTGGGTATTTATAGTAAATGCACCACCGTTAGGATCGTTTCTCGTAGTACGTGATCGAATCCAAGGCGTACACTTGTCGGGATGTTATGGAAGCTTAAATTGGTCCTTATCAGCTGAAATGTCAAGTGGTGAGTGTGTGGTTGTGTTTAAAACAGCTGGAACATGCTGACTGTTAAGTCTGATCTGTTCTGCAGGTTGCTTTACGGACCTCAAAGCTGCCAAGGTTGAGGTCCGTAAGCTTACTTTGGCAGAATTACAGTTTTGGTCCCTGCAGCCCAGAAACTTGGTTTTTGATGCATTTTTGACACGTTTAAGCCTCGTTAACCCCATTTCAAAGCTCTAAAATGAAGTTAAAGTATAGGGAACTTAAAATGTGCTCAAAAATATCTCGGATGTCGGTTCGTTTGGCCGTACGGTCGCGATGTTCGCTTAATTACGACGGAATGCGCACAAGCGCGAAAAACGATCCAAATGATGCGACGAATGGATTTTTCTTATGGCGAACACTAAAATATAATATAGTCACGCTTACATAAATTTTTGGATGTCCGGATGTATTCAGAACATAAGTTATGCGCGAAAATGCAAACTTGTGCACTTTTTGACACTTTTAGTCCCTGAATGACCCAAAAGTTTATTTTAGCACACCAAACCCCTCAAAGCCTATTTCTAAGCTATGTAAAGGATATTTATGGTATGTTTAACTTATGGTCATGTTCTGGAAGGTCTGTTACAGTTCAAATTGGCATACTTTCGTAGTTTGTCAACTTTAGTCCCTGTAAGCGATTTAACTTGATTTCACCACACCAAACCTTCCAAAACTTATATCTAAGTTATGTATAGGTTATTTAAGGTATGTTAAGCCTATTTCACTATTCCGGAGTGTTCGTTGCATTAAACTGGTTATATTTACGCATTAGTGCGCGTATAACCTTCCAGAAAGCGATTTAGAGCTTGAAATCGAACATGAGTCGATATGTGCAAAAGATACACATATTTATACAAGTCCAAAGTATGAAATACATTATTTCATTGGTTTGGCATTTGTTTGATGGTTGAAATGACACAGGTGTTACAGTCTCCCCTACTTTAGGAAATTTCGTCCCGAAATTAATTCGTAGGAGTCTGTCTATGACTTTGTTTCAAATAGTCATCAAAGATATGTAGCATAATCTAATTATTTTCCTCAACGGATATTTTTCAGAAGCGAAAATGAATGGATGATTCATTCTTTCTCAACGGATTCTTTGTCAGAAATGGGAATGAAGGAATAATCCACGGATATTCATTTCTCTCAACGGATATTCTTCAGAACGAAAATGAACAAACGGGGTCATTTTCCTCAACGGTTTGTTCTTCAGAATTTGAAATGAAAGAAAAATCAACGGATATTCATTTCTCTCAACGGATATTCTTCAGAACGAAAATGAACAAACGGGGTCATTTTCAACGGTTATTTCCTCAGAGTTGGAAATGAAGAATTACACAACGGATATTCATTTCTCTCAACGGATAAATCTTCAGAAACGAAAATGAACTAACGGAGTCATTTTCAACGGTTGCTTCCTCAGAGTTGGAAATGAAGGATTTACACAACGGATATTCATTTCCTCAACGGATAAATCTTCAGAAACGAAAATGAACTAACGGAGTCATTTTCAACGGTTGCTTCCTCAGAGTTGGAAATGAAGGATTTACACAACGGATATTCATTTCCTCAACGGATATTCTTTAGAACGAAAATGAATGGATAATTCATTTTCCTCAACGGTTATTCTTCAGAATGGAAATGAAAAGATAAACAACGGATATTCATTTCTTCAACGGATATTCTTTAGAATGAAAATGAATGGATAATTCATTTTCCTCAACGGTTATTCTTCAGAATGGAAATGAAAAGATAAACAACGGATATTCATTTCTTCAACGGATATTCTTTAGAATGAAAATGAATGGATAATTCATTTTCCTCAACGGTTATTCTTCAGAATGGAAATGAAAAGATAAACAACGGATATTCATTTCTTCAACGGATATTCTTCAGAAGTGAAAAATGAATAGCTAGTTCATTTTTCCTCAACGGATGCTTCATCAGAATTGGAAATGAATAGGGTTAACTCTTGATACATGATAGAACTTGCTGTGATTTCTGTGCACTAAATTCCATAATTATGTATGCATCCATAATTACGTAATTCCTTGCACAGTCCGCACAGTTTGTTTTGAAATGTTGTGGGGAAAGATATCAAACCTGATATGAGAGTGACTAGACTACCATAGGGTCCTTTTAATTAGATCAACAGAGGATCTTCTTAATTAGGCCACTAAGGAGTCCTTTCAGCTATATCATCACATGATATCCCTAATCAGATTTTTGGATCAATCTGTTTAACTAGACCACTAAAGGGTCTAATTATGAAGTAGTACATTATAATCCAAGGGACTTTAACTACAACGTAGAAGTCCATTAAGGATTTAAGTAGTACCTTTGGGTATCCTACTATGAATCTCTTGCACAAAGATATGTAAGATTTTACGAGGATTTGAATAACATAAATTGGATCACATGACACATAAAGGATAACACATAAGCACATAACCACATAATTGTTTAATTGTTATTTTTCTTGTTATTGATTGCTATTAACTTGGCGCCTCGTACATCGTTTCTCTTGGAAGAAACGGGTACTTAGGATTTTCGTGGAAACGCAAGAGATTATACAAGGGAAGAAATTTGGAAGTAGTCTGTTCTTCAAGGAATGCGGTTCCTTGATTGTCGGTATTGTATGGGATATGTTTATACATGCAACCACATAAACATATTGAAATGTAAATGAAAGATTTATTTATAAACAACAATAACAACAACTGTTTCATAGATTGTGATAAAAGAAAATAATACACAAGGCTCGATTATTTTCTAAACAGCGTTATCTTCTGTCGGTCAGATACTCATCCCTGCGCTGGATTTGCATCAGCAAGTCTTGGGCAATTTCTACTAAAATGGCCCATCTCGCCACAGTTGTAGCAAGATCCCAGTGGGAAACGAGCTTGAGCAGGATTGTTGTTAATCTGATTTGGTGCTGCTGCTGTTGGGCAAACCCTCACTGTATGACCTATAAGTCCGCAAACTTGGCATGTGCGGCACTTCACACCAGCATGATGATGTAGGCCACATTGGTTGCACATGGGTGCAGTTCCTTTGTAGGGTTTCCTGGCAGGGGGTTGAGCTGGTTGGTTGGGGACGGCTTGATCATTGTGAGCGACCACGGCGAAGTTCTGAGAAGCCTTTCGCTTCTTTGACTTCTTAGAGGATCCAGTCTGTTCATCCATGGTCTTTGATTCCTCGATTGGTTTCGATTCCTCGACCAGTTTCTTGTCACCCTTTCGGAAAAGCTTACGTTTCCTGATCTGCGATTCAGTCAAGGTTGCAGATAACTCAATGGCCTGCCTAACAGTAGTAGGGTTGCTACCAGTCAAAATGTCTTGTATTGAGTCGGGAAGGCCATCAACGTACTTTTCGATCGCCTTATCCAAAGGCGTGACCATGTTTGGGCATAACAGACTTAACTCCTCATAACGGTCCGTGTAGGCTCGATGCTCACCGCTGTCTTGCTTAAGATCATCAAATTCCCTTTCCAAAGCCCTGATCTCGTGACGAGGACAAAACTCCTTCATCATGAGAGCCCTAAGTTCGGCCCATGTCTGTGCTAGAGCAACTTCTGCACCACGATCTCTCATAACCCCATTCCACCACGTAAGGGCTCTCTTCTGGAACACACTCGAAGCAAACTCGACCTTGCGATTGTCAGGACACTGCACATGGCGGAAAGTATTCTCAATGCTCTCGAACCATTGAAGAAGCCCAGTCGCTCCCTCAGAACCACTAAACTTGAGTGGTTTCGCCGAGTTAAAACTCTTGAAATTGCATGGACCATTGTTGTTGTTGTTGGCTTGATTCCATAGAGCAAAGAGGTTTGGGAATTGAGCAGCCATTTGCTGCGCAATGATTTCTGCCAATTCGGCAGTCGCTATCTGGCTTTCGCGTCGAGGAGGCATTCTAAAAGAGGAAACATGAAATGAAACGAGTGAGAGGATTAGACGAAAAGAATGAGATGAAACAAATCTGATGAAAGCAATGGATAGTGGTCATTTGTTTGTTACTACAAAGCAACAAACGACCTCGGTGAATAATCAAAGTAAATAGGTCAAAAATAATGTATCGCGAAGACATGCTCGCCTATAAGTGAACACTCATCCCAAGAATTCCCAGGTAAGCACAACTGGTCTCGCGTCTGATGAGATGTATACGAAGTGCTTGCCTAGACAGAAAACCCAGAATACAGGCATTCACCCTTCCAGTTTGCACGTGTTCACATTATTTAAAACCCAAAACCTTGACGAGATTTTTGAAAACTCAAAGGGGTTCAAAACCATATAACAGAGGGTTCAAAACCTAGTAATCAATCATCCTAGAACAGATGATTAGTTTTCAAAGCGGTTTTGAAATTTATGTTCTTGTTGTGGTCGTCGCCTAAGGATAGGTGACAGTATTGTTTTATGACTAAACGCAAGTAAACTCGCGTTAGGGTCCTAAGAAAGTTATAGACTAGGTCAAAGCATTACTAATAACCTAATTCCCTATAACCATTGGCTCTGATACCATCTTTTCTGTCACACCCCGACCACGTAGAACATACAAAACGTGGCGGAAATGTCGGGGAGTGTTGTAACAGAATTAATTGTTTCAAATCCATGGCAATTGAAGTTTCGTTTTATTGATTAAAAGTGTTACGATGTCTTAATAAACAAAGAAATACGACATAATTAACTAGTCTTGCATCTTTTATTGTCACTAAAGCCCAAGTCTGCCTATATGTATCTTGATCATCTTATGCAACAGCTCCTGAAAAACACATGTGAAAATAGGTACGTCAGCATAAAAATGCCTGTGAGATACATAGGTTTTGTGAAAATAGGTTCCATGACTTATGTTTGAGAAAATGTTTAGTCATGAACCTTGTAATTTGCTTTGTTTTGTAAATCATTTGAAAAACAATGAGTTCAGATGATATGTATACAATAAATGAATAATGTATGGTTAAATGAATAACCATAGTAAAATGGATTTGTATAAGATAGGTTGTTTGTAAAACAATGTCTTGTGAAAAGTATGTTATTTGTATAAAATGTCATATGTATCAAACTGAAATGATTCAAATAACGCTACGATATGTAATACCATACAAACACTTATATATAGGAAGTACCAGCGGCGTATCCACCATGCTTGTATCATATTACACACGCATCGTTACTTAATCACTTAATCAAACCAAACCAATGTGAAAATGTCTATGTCAAATATCCATGTCAAATGTCTATGTCAAATATCCATGTCAAATGTCTATGTCAAAATATCATGTATGGCAAGTGAAATGTCTCAACTAAACCATATACACAAAAACAAAGTATTGAAGTAAGTCTTGGTTTAAATCAAAGTTATGTTTTGTGGGAAATGCATGATCAAATGTCAATCATGTTAAAATGTCTATGCCGAAATGTCTATGTCAAATACGGTTCACACGGTTCACAGATACAAACGGTTCACAGATATCAACGGATCACAGTCAAATGATTTCAACGGTTCAATATGTAGTATAATGTGTTCATATGCTGGATAAGCATATGCAACAGAAAAGCAATGAAAAACGATGTACTAAGTATGCACATAATGGACATACATAGCATAAAGTGTATTGAAATCATGTACTATAATGTACTAACGAACATAGCAGTATATGATGTTTAAAACAGGAAAGCATGAAAGTAACAAGTAGGCACATGTGTTCCACCCCAAAACAGTTTGGAAAACAGTAAAAGAGGGGTCTATGTACTCACCTGAGATTGCTCAGTAGTCCTTGAGTAACAACTAAACAATGCTAGAGATCGCGGATATCAAACGGCACCTAGTATAGGTAGCTACATTAATAAACCGGACCTAAATCGGAGGATCGGGTAGCATTAGGGTTTGTAAACCAAACAAGTGTAGAGACTCGTGTCTTTTGGTTTTAACAAAGCCTACATACTAAATGAAACTTAACCTAAGTGTCTACGACCCATTACGACCCGTTTAGGTAGCTTATGCTACTTTAACGCGTCGTTCGCGTGAAACGCGTTCGGACCGCCTAACTAGCCCTATGACAAGTGTTATATGCCTAAACATATTACATAATCAGTTATGTGACAAAAGTTTAGGTTACATATGCTTAATTACCAATTATACATGAAAAGGGTATTCTGGTAATTTACCTAAGGCATATAAACTACCTATCATACAACTACTTAAACGATGTGACCATAGGGTATAACCTCGGAAGGTTATTCCCTACCTACTATGGTCACCTAATGTATTTGGTCGGATCCTAATGATCGACCAAACTGGGTCGGGTTCGAGGTATAAGCGATTTATTAGATCGCTTACCCTACGACCCTAGACAACGTGGTAATCAGTAGGCATAGTCCCAAAGGACTATAACCATCGTAATTACAATCACGTTGCGAAGTTCAAACGAACTTCGCATTGACCATTACTGGTCAACGCTGAAAGTCAAACAAAGTTTGACTTTCTGACTCGGAAAGCAGTAAAATAAGGAAAAGAACGAAAGAATACTTACCCAGGGTCCCCGAATGCTAACCCAGATCAAAATAGCTCAGGTATGAAACGAAGGTTCCAACTTAGAGTCTTTTCAATCAGATTTGTGGGTTTTTGAACAAATGGGGGGTGGGTATTTATAGTAAATGCACCACCGTTAGGATCGTTTCTCGTAGTACGTGATCGAATCCAAGGCGTACACTTGTCGGGATGTTATGGAAGCTTAAATTGGTCCTTATCAGCTGAAATGTCAAGTGGTGAGTGTGTGGTTGTGTTTAAAACAGCTGGAACATGCTGACTGTTAAGTCTGATCTGTTCTGCAGGTTGCTTTACGGACCTCAAAGCTGCCAAGGTTGAGGTCCGTAAGCTTACTTTGGCAGAATTACAGTTTTGGTCCCTGCAGCCCAGAAACTTGGTTTTTGATGCATTTTTGACACGTTTAAGCCTCGTTAACCCCATTTCAAAGCTCTAAAATGAAGTTAAAGTATAGGGAACTTAAAATGTGCTCAAAAATATCTCGGATGTCGGTTCGTTTGGCCGTACGGTCGCGATGTTCGCTTAATTACGACGGAATGCGCACAAGCGCGAAAAACGATCCAAATGATGCGACGAATGGATTTTTCTTATGGCGAACACTAAAATATAATATAGTCACGCTTACATAAATTTTTGGATGTCCGGATGTATTCAGAACATAAGTTATGCGCGAAAATGCAAACTTGTGCACTTTTTGACACTTTTAGTCCCTGAATGACCCAAAAGTTTATTTTAGCACACCAAACCCCTCAAAGCCTATTTCTAAGCTATGTAAAGGATATTTATGGTATGTTTAACTTATGGTCATGTTCTGGAAGGTCTGTTACAGTTCAAATTGGCATACTTTCGTAGTTTGTCAACTTTAGTCCCTGTAAGCGATTTAACTTGATTTCACCACACCAAACCTTCCAAAACTTATATCTAAGTTATGTATAGGTTATTTAAGGTATGTTAAGCCTATTTCACTATTCCGGAGTGTTCGTTGCATTAAACTGG
Source organism: Helianthus tuberosus (assembly GCA_030545235.1). Taxonomy (NCBI): domain Eukaryota; kingdom Viridiplantae; phylum Streptophyta; class Magnoliopsida; order Asterales; family Asteraceae; genus Helianthus; species Helianthus tuberosus. Next base: position 42,008 of record JARYGA010039452.1, read on the forward strand.
TTATATTTACGCATTAGTGCGCGTATAACCTTCCAGAAAGCGATTTAGAGCTTGAAATCGAACATGAGTCGATATGTGCAAAAGATACACATATTTATACAAGTCCAAAGTATGAAATACATTATTTCATTGGTTTGGCATTTGTTTGATGGTTGAAATGACACAGGTGTTACAGTCCAAACATCAGATCTACAAGATTTTAACATGTTATAACACAAATTAAACCGGTAAAACTCTAGATCTAATCATTCCGAACAAAACCCTATGATTTATTCATGACAAAACAAACTATCACAGGCTAGATCTAAGATTAATGCTCCGAAAGAAAAAGATACGCGATGAACAGATAACAAACAACGGATTATTGCAGATTTGAGTTAGAAAAACATACCTTTGCCATTGCTAATGTTGTGCAAACCAACGAAAACAAAGATCCGTGCAAAGAATTCCGAAATTAGAAAGTCAAAGTGCGAGTGAGAAAGAGTATTGTACGTGCGGATAACATTGACTGACTCTTTGACCCTCTTTTTATACTATCAACAGACGCGTATTGTCACCCGTGCGGATTACCATCCGTGCGTATGGCTATCCGACCGGATGAACATTCGAATGAGGCACACTTTAACCCTTTTAACGAAAACTTTGATTTTTCTCAAAACTAGTCAGATTTTAGAAATCCACTTAAGTTGCTTGGTTCAAATTAATGACCCAAGGAACTTAATTTGTCGACCAAGTCCAACTTAATGACCTTGGTTGACCTGAAACAAAACATACTGACTTTTGGAATTTTTGTTCAGTCATTTTTCTGAAAAATTACAAGAATCAACTTAATGAACTTGTGTTTGACATATTCAATTACAAATTAGTTATGATTAGCTCCAAACTCATCTTCCATCCCAGAAACTTCCTGCATCTTCTATCAACTTTTGAATCCGAAGATCAACTCTCCACTTTGGTTTGTCGGAAAATAAAGCAGAAAAATAAAATCTTTTTGGGATTATTAAAGAAGCAATTAGACTAGAAATGAAAAACAGAAATATAGGAGCAGTAAATGTAAACTATTTACAAACATATTTTTGGTGAGCGTGTTTGGGAATCATATCAGCTTCCGACAAGTTACAAGTACCATTAAGCTTAATTTCATGCCAAACATTAAACAATTCACCTCGATTGTCGATATACTGATCCATCTTAAATTCTTACACAAATTTCAATCTGTTCAGGATACTGATTTAGTATTTTAGAGACTTAAACTTATACGTGTGTCCCACCTCTTGAATATACTCCCGTATCCAGAATCCCAATAATCAGTCTTACAGGTGAGTATACTACAATGATATCTGTACATAAATTAGGTATGCGAGGGCCGAGGGATCTCAGGTCGATACTTCCGTATACGCAGAAAGATATCAGCTTCGACTTTAAGGTGTGTCCCCTTTAGAGGATCTTTTTGCTACAACAGCAGCGACTATCAATTTTATTGTTTCATCGGCATGCTGAGGGTTTAATGCTATGTTTCAAGCATTGCAGAAAGTATTATCCAAGGACTAGGTCAGAACCACCGTTCAGCAGAAGTCCCGGAATAATACCCCAGACATCATTGAGTATAAAGACCTAGTATATCAGATTATGAGACCTTTCAAACGAGATTTCAGGGGTTACCTATATATCCAAGTAATGTTCCCCACGAAATAAGCAAGTAAGATTTTAGGTTTATATCCCGAACAAATCTACTAAATGTGTAAAAACCTATCGACACATCATCAGTGAGATTGTTTAACGCATTTGAACTTTCCATTTCTTTAGCATACTGTAACCGTCTAGCTGATGTACTATCATTTTCCCTTTTTACACAAACTCTTTTTGAAATTTTATCATGTTTTTGGATTTTTGAAATTTTCTAATGTTTTTGGCTTTTTCGAATTTTTTATTGTTTTTGTATTTTCTGAAAATAAAACTACTATCTCCCCCTAAAAACCAAAACAAGTAAAAATTCGACAAACCATTGCAGATTGTTTTTCAACATCATCTACAGTGGTACCTTCATCAACGCCAACAATTT
>JARYGA010039453.1:0-27608 GCA_030545235.1 Helianthus tuberosus
CATATACATGATCAATGTTCCGTTCACCAAAATATTCATACCTAATATTACTTTCCGTGAATAACCAACTGAAATCCGAAACACTAATTAATCGAGAAAAAAAAACACAATGTAACCGACGGTCACATGAAACGAGATTTCACAACGTAAAGCGTTCCGAGGAATCTGTATCATCACAAAATTTATACCCAATGGAACCGAATGACAACGGGAAGGGTAACTTACTCACGTGCTCCATGCCATCTCCACAACCCGGAGATCGTCATATTCAGATATAACATATATCGAAACTTGTGCTAAGGAATACCACGAAGCATTCTAGTATCACACGACGTGAAGGCTAAAGCCAATATTGTAAACAGAAGAGGAATCAAACGGACAATCAAATGGATCGTGGATTCACAGACGAAAAAGTTTCGTAAGATGTTTAAACTCTACGACTGTATAACAATCGAATGTGAAGCAATGAGAAGTGGAGTAAGGATCCGTACACGTCCTCCCAGTCTATCAGAACGACCTGAGAGTTCTTTGGGTATCTATGTTCTTTTGGAAGTATCACTCTAGTATATAACCATCGTTATAGTAGCTATAAGAGTAGAGTTGGTGAGATCGTATCATAATAAAGTCCTGAGTTCTCACATCATAAAGTATAAGTAACAACTTTGTGAGTGATAGGAATCAAACTCTAGTGTATATTAAATATGTGATTAGTAGGAATGTGGAATGGACTGTAATAACAGTTTTCTGCCTATCACTAAGGCACATGCAGTAACGTATAATCCACCAGTCCCAATTCATGTATCAATCCACACACAAACATCCACACACTATCACCTTGGTACACGCATGTATCACTCCACATATTTAAGCGTGTTTATTACCACGACTTTACCAACACCGACTCGTATGAGCAAGTCTGTTATTACATTCCGGACCATAAGAACCCACTTGTCCCACAAGGCCATCTTGGTACTCGCCATTAGGAAACTTTACAGTGTTCATTAACTACTTTTAGTAGTGGTTAATTTTCCAGTGATGTCCACTAAGGTCCGAGCCTGGAATTATAGTCTAGGTTTCCTTAAAGGCACCTAATTCTCTATAACCAATGGCTCTGATACCATCTTCTGTCACACCCCGATTTGCAGCGGAAGAAAAAACGTGGGATGCAACAGACACCTCTGGTACATGCACATTGTTTATAAAGACACTACATTTTATTAATTACAAAATGTTGATTACATACTACATGTATGTTACAATTGCGTGTTCCCATGAACCACATAAGTCTTCTAAGTCGCATGCGTCTATCTCAATATTTGCCAATAAAAAGGTCTTGAACAACATACACAGATCACATCAGTCTCACGTTACCTGAAATGCATGTTAGTTTTAAAACGGGTCAACTAAACGCTGCTGGTGAGTTCCACTGGTTTGGTTGTTTCGTTTCAAAATGTATCAACATGTTTAATTGCACATATTACGGTTCATAGATGAATTTACACAAGTGAGACCTAGACTGTTTTAATCGTATCGTGTCACACAGACACATACTCGCACCACCTGCATCTCATAAAGTTCAATGCCCTCGGGTAGTTATGTCTAACAACATAACCTGGGTAGGACGCGTGCAGTTGCCTGGCTACCGGCCGTACCTACCCGGCGGAAACTGGGTTTGTCAGACCAATAGTACTATCCACTGCCCATGGTTTACTTTAATCACTTGTATCGGGGCTAATATCGTGTGTTACACAATTCACATCATACGGTTTGAGCAATTAACACAGTTTGTAACATGCAATTCACCCCAGAAAACAGGAAAACAGTTAAAAGTGGGGGGAAGGGAACTCACAGTGCAAATAGTAGTTCGGCTAAAGAGTGTTTAATCAACGAAATCATCTTTAATAGCACACATGTAAGTAAGGACTCAAATCAGTATCTAACCCGGTAATGGTTATAACTTGGATTTGGTCAGGAGTTTTCACCCCGGATTGAGTCTATAGGACACGGGTATGGTGATGGAGGTCAGGGTAGTATTAGTTTTCAGTTTGGCTTCCGGGCACCGGTTCGCGTGCCAGTCAATGTCAGTAGTTTAACGTGTTCGGATAATGGTATGGGAATACCAATAGTGCCAACACGTTGTTATTTAATAATGATTAATTTTTCATTAAGGGAGTTTGGGTGTTTGGGGAGTCCAGGTTGCTCAATTTATTTTGGGAATAAAACCATATTTAACCACATAATTAACATTAATTACCATCCGTGATCCAAAAATGCCCAAAAACTTCTTGGACATCCCTTATGTTTTCATAAACATTTCCAATAATTTTAAGATTTTTCCGATTTTGTTTCGGTGCATTTCTGGCTACCGAAAATTTCCAAAAACGCGAATTTTCCCAGAACATTTCACATATGTTCCTTAGTGTCTCTGTAAAATTTGGTGATTTATTGAATCCGTTTGGTATTTTTTCAGAATTCTTTTTGTAAAACAGTTAAAATTTCACCAAAAATCGTAGAAAACTCCAAAAATTATAAAATTTTACGTGGACCTTCCTGACACTATCCTTCATCACCACACCAAGTTTCGGGTCATATACCTAGCGATTCCTTCTATTACGAGTGTTCCTTGTGAGTCCAGAAGTATGTGTGGGCTATATTTAGTACCTACACATCAGTACAATCCAAATATGCTAGAACTTAGATCAATCAAGCCTTATTTCATTGTTTTTCGGTTAATCGACTAGTTAAGGGATTTCTGTCGAATAGGTGTTGATTAGGGTATCAAACCCCAAAGATTTATAACCATGGCTGCCATATAACACCAGGGTATTCATATAGTGTTCATATTCAGCCCCTAAACTTGTTTAACACTCCAAAATTCATGGATTAAAATTGGTTTTCATGGCCTAAACCATGTTTAATCTAGAAACCAAGCCTAAACACTTAAAGATTTGAGTTAATACCTTGGATTTATTGAAGTATAAGGTGAAATCAGCTGGTTGTTCTTGAGAGAAACCGGAATTTGTAAAGGAATTTCTGTGAAATTTAAAAGGAAAATTGAAAAAATATATATATATATATATATATATGTATATATATATATAAGGGGGTGATGGTGGCGGTTTGGGGTGGGACCCCTAGGGCCACCTCGTGCTCCGTTTAACGCGATAAAAAATGATGTTTATCTTCCGTTGAGTGTTTAGGTTCGTGTACGGGTCCCGGGAACGTTCTCGATTTGCGTCACGGACTCCGTTTCACGCGTAATTAGTGTCAAAAGACTCGATTTTAAAAATCATGCATAACCATCTTGAAATCCGAACCCAGTTACGTTTTAATCATAAAATACTCGTGTTAGGGTGGTTTAAATGTTTTGAAGCTTGATCGATCGTTCCATGCACTTTTGATTGCCTTATGTTATGCCTGAAACGAAGGCGTTTCCCTAACTGGTAAGCTGCTTCGTTTTGTTTGCCCGATTTTTGATTGGCTTCAAACCTTATGTCACAGTCTATGGCACAAAACTAAGTTGTTCCTGGAACTCGAAATCTTAAATGATGCTACCGATAACCTAATAATCAATGTCAAAGGTTTAAAGCGCTGTTAAACGAAACACTCCCGTTTAACACGTGTTTCAAGGCTAAGGACACCAACTTCGCACTGTTGGCCTTTATGAGTGTCATGTTAGTCATAACGTGTTCTCGGATTCCTTCGAGAGATAACAGATATCATTTAATCAAGCATATAAGTCACACATGTTTTTAGGGTTTTCGCGCAATTAAAGTGTTAAGTGTGCTTTACAGTTTTGAACCGTTTAGGGTGTACCTGGTTTCGTCGTGGGTGTTACAGGAAGCCACCATGGAAATGCAACGACGTTTTCCAACATTTAGTGTTGACCACGAGGAAGAGGTCAAAACTCAAGGAGGGGGTGATGACACGACCCAAAGCCCAACCAATTCATGGAAGCCCATGCAGCCAATGACAAAGCCCATGTAGGAAACGCCTAAGAGAACCAATTTAAAACACATATGTTTTAGGGATTGAAGTAGTCATCCAGATCCCACCCACGAAATTAGCCATGAAGCGACAACCATGTTAAAAATAATGTTTAGAATTCAATATTTTCTGTTTATTAATATTTTCTTTTCATTCTTTGCTGAGGTCTACTTCTTCTAAAATGGTGGACTTGAGCTACTTTGGTGCATATGGGCTTATTGCTAATATGTGGGCTACTGATAGATGATGCTTTGGCTTGGAGGCATAATGGGCTTATTTGAAGACTGCGCTTGTGGCCTTGTGATTTTGCATATATAACACATAGATAATGAGTCTTTAACCTAATCTCATTATCTCTGCTCTATTATTGTACTCACTTTTTCTCTTTGTTCTCTCTCTAAAGTTGGAGTTTTCTATACTTGTGAGATTTGTGATTTGGTGATCTTTCTGATCATCTATTAGAGCAGATCATATAGTTGATGATCTGCGTAGGCTGAGAATTGTGCTTGATTTTTTGTCAAGAATCTGTGTCGACTGATTCTTGTATTTGTCGGTGAAATATGTGCTGACTGGTTTGTTAATAAAGTGATCTTATTACTTTTTTGATACAGTGTTTTTGACATGGTATTAGAGCACTAGATGATCTTGGGGTTATCTTACTCCCCTGTGTTTTGAGGGGTTTTCTCTTTCGGGTCTGATCTGATCTGGGTTGATTTCTTATGATCTTTGGAGTGTTGGTAGTTCTGTGGTTCTGCTGATTCCAGATCTGGTGTTACTTGGCTTCTTGGAGTTTGTGCTTCACTTGGAGATCAAAACCCTAATTTCTAGGGTTTGGTGTTTATCAACAAAAAAATTTCGTTGGTCGCTATTTTTAGGGCAAACCAACAGAACTTGTTCTTCTATTCAGTCTTGAAGCCCTAAGTGAAGACTACAATTCTGTGCTATTTGAGGGAGTTAAACGCTACTATGAGATTGTTCTTTCTCTTCTCTTTATTTTTATTTTCTTTGCATACATTGAGTCAGTGAGTCTAGGCATCTTATTGTCTAATTTAGACAGATGGGCTTGATTGTTTTGGGATACAGAGAGGGTACACTCTGTTGCATTTGTGTTTGTTAGTTTTCTAGTTACTTGTGGCTTCCTGGATATTGTCTGCGGGAGGCATCTATTGAAGTGACGAACCTCTGATCGGACCGCTATCCTGGTTTCGCTGGTTTGTTGAGTTTTTTGTTTGTTTCTTAGTCTTGTGTCTCTAATTTTCTCTTAGTTGTTTGATATGGCTGGTGATTTTGTGGTTACTACTAGTGATACTATTGCTTCTACTAGTGCTACTCTTAGTTGTTTGTTTCTGCATCCTAGGGATTGTGTGAATTTGACCATTGTTAATATTAAACTTAAGGGCACTGAGAATTATACGGTTTCAGCAAATTATATGGAACTTTCTTTACAAATTAAGAATAAAATAGGGTTTGTTGATGGTACTTGTTCAAGGTCTACTACTTATGATGTTTTATGTAGACAGTGGGATAGGTGTAACTCTATTGTTCTTACTTGGATTCTTAATTCTATGTCTGAAGAATTGTATCTTCGTCATGTGTATTCCACATTAGCTTCTGATGTTTAGAAAGATCTTTAAGAAACTTAGGATAAGGTTGATGGGTCTGTAGTGTTTAATGAAAGTTCCGCATCGGGTGGGTTTAAACGAAAGTTTGGATAGGATAGAACTAATTCGGTAGAAATCTTGTTAGATTAGTCATAAGTCGAATGATTCCATTCATACCGAAAGAGTTTACATCGTTAACAAGATGGAGAAAATTTCTCCAGCATTTCCCCTCTGGGATCTTCAAAACATAACAACTAATGAACACACGACCCTATTTACACATGAAGTTTGGTGAGGATGAACACATCCGTGCGGATGTGTGACATCCGTGTGGAGGTGATACGACTGTATGAATGTGCTCTCGTCCTCTTCAAGGTCTCATGTGTTTGTTTCTAACTCGTAACTATACAATATTAAACACACTCTCTATCTATCATATTTGCACAGTGGTGGAAATCCATAATATGCACTAACAAATTCCCCCTTAGTCGTCACTGTCGAATCTTGATCTTCAAATATGAGAGCGGTGTTTAAATATTCTGCAACTTCAATCTAGCAATTTATAATACGATAATTCCCCCTTGATTGATGATTCAGGTTTGCATTATCTCCAATAAGTTCCCCCTGAAATGAATCTTCAGGTCTTTGCTTGCAAGGTTCGCGACCTCCTTTGATTTCCTTAACTGCAATCTTCACGAATAATCAGCAACTTGAAACTAGTCAATGCAGCATTTCTGTTTTGACGTTAATCACATATGTGTTCGGTTTTTGATCTGTCACTTTAGCTCAATCTCTTAATCTTCAAAAACCCAACCGGCAATTGATAGAAACTTTGAATCACCAGATCGGTAAACTTCATGTTTATGAATACCCACAAAAATCTGAAATCCTGTTTTCCGTAATCACTTTTAAGCACACTCTTGAATGATTGATCAGTGTAAACGGTAATCTCCATGATGTGCATAAAATGCAACATATAAATTACATCAAACAAGGCATAAAATCAACTCTTTTTCAGTACTAATGTTGGAAAAAACATGTTTCATTGTTTACTTTTAATTTACAGGATCAAAAGAGCTTAAACAAATAACATATCTCGGATATATGGAATTAGTACTCTGAAATTTCGTATGAGAGATTGCCTGATTCTGAGATATTAGGTCTTTATACAAAGTTGATATCTGGGGTATTATGCAAGTTCTTTTGATTTTGCGTCAGCAATGGCCTAGAACTTGTAGAATACTTTCGCATTAAACCTGAAAAACTGCACAAAATTGAAAGTATCGAAAGATATTACAATTGTAGTAAAATGATTCCAAAATGGAACACCACTTTAAGTCGAGACTTCATCTCTTTGTCTGTACGGTGGCTCTAACCTGAGCTCTCAAGGCCTCGCACTAACCCAGAGATAAATATCAATTAGGTATATTCACCTGTAAGACTGAATCTAGGAAATCTTGATACAGGAGTATATTCTGAGGGGGGAAACACTGTTAAGCAAGTTCTAAAACACTTAATCTCGTATCTTGATACAACTAAAATTTGTGTAGAAATTTAAGTGGACAAACATACTGACAATCTAGGTGAATTGTTTAAAGCTTAAAGTTCAAATAGATCAACAATGTTAGTGATGTGTCTCAAAACTGATATGATCCTCTTACACAAACTCACAAAAATATGTCTGTAAATATGTTTGTACATAGCAGTTATATTTCATTTTAGAAAAATCCAAAAAGATTTTGAGTGTGTGTTAGCATAAAGTTTGTAAAATACAAAAAGATTTTGTTTCTTATTTGTTTTCGACTGCCGATGTTGGAATGTTGAATTTTAATATCTAAATATGCTAAATATGTTTTGAAATAATCACAAGTTCATTAATTTGAAACTTGAAATTTGAAAGAAAATTTTAGTTTGTTCTCAAAATGGTCAACGATGGTCATTAAGTTGAACTTAGTAGACAAATCATGTGATCAAGGTCATTCATTTGGACTTAGTTATCTGAGAGAGTTATTATTTTGAAATTTGAAAATTTGTGATAAAGAGTTGGATTTGAAAATTTCAAAGTTTGAATCTAAAATGTTTATTTGAATGACAATGAGATTGAACAAAATTTGATAGAAAGGGGAAGCTGAATGATAGGGGGAGCCATATAAAATGTTGATAAATGGAAAGGAAGCTCAAGCTAAAGGGGGAGTTTGTTGAGCTGAATTGTTAAAGAAGAATTTCTTAAAGCAAAGGGAGATTGCTACGTAGGAGATTGTTGTTACATGGAAAATGTTAAGGTTATTAAAGATTTGAAGAGAACGAAGACTGGTCAAGACTACAGCAACATCCAAGGGGGAGATTGTTGAAACATGATGTATGTTGCTTACGTCTTAGGATTGAGTCATGTACAGAATAGGAATACGTGCTAGAAGTGTCGAAAAAATCATGTAAAAGACCCCTTCGTACAAACGAGCCCTTCGCACAAAGGGACTGTCCAGTCGTTCCAGGCACTTCGCACAAAGCACACACTCGCTCAAAGGTGCATTCTCACGAGTGATCATCCCTATAAATAGTTGAGTGTGAGTGTATCATTTAGAACTTTTGGAACTTTGGCAGCGAAGCTCTGCCAGATTGGTTTCTCGGATCTATACTTTCAAATCATCAATGAAACAAGTGATTATATGTAATTTCTTGTATGTGTCAACATTGCTAATAGATTCCGTACAATACGGAGTGTTTATTTGAATCGTCCAGAGCATTTTCAACAGCGAAACGACCCTCTCAACTTGATATAAATAATGCTTTTTATATGGTAATTTGAATGAAGAATTTTATATGACTTTACCTGATGGCTATTGTACTAATTCTGAAAAAAAGTGTGTAAGCTTATCAAGTCTCTTTATGTGCTTAAACAGGCCCTTAGAATGTGGAATGAGAAACTTGTTAATGTTCTTCTTGAATTAGGTTTTGAACAAAGTAAGTGTGACTATTCCATATTTGTTAAAATAAGTGGTTCTATGTTTATAGTTCTTCTTGTTTATGTGGATGATATTGTCATTACTGGTAGTTCTAATGAAATTTTCAAAATTAAGTCTTTACTAAAGTTTAAGTTTTTAATTAAAGACTTGGGTTTTCTAAAATATTTTCTAGGCATTGAAGTTTTGAAAACTGATGATGGTTAGTGTCTTTCTCAAAGAAATTATTGTCTTCATTTACTTTTTGAATTTGGGGTGACTGGTTGTAAACCGACAAACAATCCTACTGAAGCTAATCATGTCTTAACACATTTATGTGAGAAAGATAATCAGCCTTTACATGACATTTTTGTTTAACAGAAGTTGGTTGGCAAATTGATATATATTTCTCACTCAAGGCCTGGTATAGCTTAATCAGTTCAATATTTAAGTCAGTTTATGCATAGTCCTAACAATGTTCTTTTTAAGATTGCCTTGAGACTTTTAAGGTATCTTAATGCGTCTCCTGGAAAGGGTATTGTTTAAAAAGAGTGAGTCTTTGGACTTGAAAACTTTTGCTGATTCGGACTGGGGAAAGTGTATGAACACTAGGAAGTCAATTACTCGTTTTTGTGTTTTTTTTGTGATTCTCTTGTTTTATGGAAAAGTAAAAAAGCACTCTACTATATCACGATCTTCTGCTGAAGCAGAATATCGTTCTATGTGTGCTGCTATATGTGAAGTCATTTGGCTTCTTAATGTCTTAAAAGAGTTAAAGGTTGAGGTTAAACCTCCCATTAACTTATATTGTGATAATACAACAGCTATGTCTATAGCTGCTAATCCCGTATTCCACGAACGAACAAAACATTTTGAAATTGATATCTTCTTTTTAAGGGAAAAAATAGCTAAGGGTATTATTCGAATTGTGGGAGTTTCTTCTGAGGATCAAGCAGCTGATGTTTTCACTAAAGTCTACTAGTTCATTCTCATGAGAAGGTTTGTAAACTTTTGGGTTTGTTTGATTGTTTTGCATATTGAATTGAGTGGGGGTGTTAAAAATAATATTCACAATTCAATATGTTTCTTATTTTATTTCTAATATTTTCTTTTCATTCTTTGTTGAGGTCTATTTCTTATAAAATTGTGGACTTGGGCTACTTTGGTGCATATGGGCTTATTGCTGATCTGTGGGCTGTTGATAGATGATGCTTTGGCTTGGATGCGTAATGAGCTTATTTGAAGACTGGGCTTGTGGGCTTATCATCATTATCATCATCATCATCATCATCATACTCAGTAAATCACACCAACAGCAAAGCAAAGCAAAGGTAGGGTCTAAGGAGGATAAGATGTAGACACCCTTACCTCTACCCCGTAGGAATAGAAATGCTGCTTCCAGTGAGAACCCCGGCTCGATAGTAGTTTTGCATCTAGCCTTGGACACAAGGCACATAACACTAAGCAATCAGGACAAAGACCGATTAGTGCATGTACCCTTTTGTCTTTCAGCTATCAACGCCACCACATGATGCATGATTAACTGTCCTTAGTTTTTAACGTTATTTTCACGAAATTAGTAAAATAACGTTAAAATTAGTGCACTTTCACTTTTGCCCCTCCGATTGCCACACATATATACGTTATATGCGCATACCGCTTATAATTCTACTAATCTTATTATTTTTGCTCTATTATTGTTCTCACACACACTCTCTCTCTCTCTCTTTCTCTCTCTCTCTCTCTCCCTCTATTCTCTCTCTAAAGTTAGGGCTTTCTATACTTGTGAGATTTGTGAGTTTGGTGATCTTTCTGATCATCTATTAGAGCTGATCATCTTGATGATCTGCATAGGCTGAGAGTTGTGCTTGATTCTTTGTCGACTGATTCTTGTATTTGTCCGAAAAATCTGTACCGACTGGTTTGTTAATAAAGTGATCTTGGTACTCTTGATACTGTGTTTTTCACAAACCACATCCTCCACTTTCAAAAGTCTTACAACTCCACGTTTCTTTACTTGCTTTAGTTGTTTATTAATTTCTGTTATTTTCATTATCAGACGTTCTTCTTTTGCATTGTTTATTTAGGGGAAGGATCCACTAAAAAGTGGATTTTGTCTAAGTAGCCTAAGAAGGAATCTTAACCATTCATTTTTCAAATCAATGGTTAAGATGAAAGGGTAGGAGAAAGGAGGAGTGCAAGGGTATCTTGGGAAAATCCTATTTATGGATTTTCTCTCTCCACATGCAAGGCACATGCATATTTCACCCTCATTTTTTAAACGTTCATAACTTTTTTATACGACATTATTTTTTCATAAAAATTTCACCATAAAATCGAGCGTCTTTTTATCTTTAATTTGAGTACCATATTGCTATATAAAATATGAAGACTCAAAAAACCCACTAAAATGTGTTGTATTTCTATGTTGTATAACATTTTTTATGCTGGATTTTTGTACTATATTTTTGTACTAAAAATTTTGTGTTGATTTTTTTTGTCTTAATTTTTTTTTCTCAATTTTTTGTGTTATATTTTTTTGTACTACATTTTTTTGCTAAATTTTTTTGTGCTATATTTTTTGTACTAGATTTTTTGTGCTATATTTTTTTGTACTACATTTTTTGTGCTATATTTTTTTGTACTACATTTTTTGTGCTAGATTTTTTGTGCTATATTTTTTGTGCTATATTTTTTTGTACTAGATTTTTTGTGCTAGATTTTTTTGTACTAGATTTTTTTTTGTATTTTTAAAAAACAAAAAGGGTGCCACATGTCATTTTCACTCCTATTTATAAGGACCAAAATGCCCTTCATTCCTACTTATTAGGAGTGCCACATGTCATCATCACAATCCTTCTTAGGCTACTTAGGCAAAATCCATTTTTTAGTGGATCCTTCCCCTGTTTATTTAAACTATTTAGAAATAAAATGAAAAACCCAGAAAATTACCCCAATTTGGATTCTCTCCTTTTTCATCTTGTTCTTAGAGATTGACCCAATTAAAGGGTTATATCAAAAGGACTGGCAAAATCTATCAAGATACATATTATTAGACGTTTATGGAGAATTTTTTATACCATCTGCTGAAACGATTCACGTACACGAAACCACCCTAAACAAGACATACAATATAATCCAATACCACCATAAAGTTATAATGGAAGGGAGATAAACGTAAAGATTGCATTTATTTCATTTTATCATTGTTTTATATAGTCGTACATCTTCTTACTTCGCACAAATTATTCTTATTCTTTTATAAGTATTTTTTATGGCCTTCTTTATTGTTTAACATAATGTTTTATAAAGAAGAATATGTGTTTATAAAGTCGTTTGTATGACAGTTGCATGCTTTACTTCTTATCTCCTTCTTCGGCCGAATCCACTTTCACGCTCGCAGTTGAAGTAGACCGCGGCAACAGGAGACCCAAGGTTGTAGAGCTCTGCAAAGTCTCTTGTGTTGAAGTTCTGGCGCCACCCTGGGGCGTACACCGTTTGTCGACCCAGCTGTCGGAACAACACAAAAACTATGCGATGAATTCCCATTAATGGTCTTGGACTCTCGTAACACACGACTTCTTGACCTACATAAACACAATTATTATAAGAATCGAATTAAATGAAAACTACTATCGCTAGTTTGAGTGTGATTGTTATGGCTATTACCAGGTTTTCTATATTACCTTTTAATTGTTAAGAAACATAAAAGCTAAGAACTCAAAAGTAAAACTCCAAATGAGAGTATATGATGTTTCAGGAAACTCTAAATGAGAGTATATGATGTTTCATATGTTGTGTTTCACAGTATTTAATGATCGCGTAATGGGTTTTGGAAAGAAAAAAACAAAACAAAACTCACCAAAACTTGCTCCTGTTGTTGATGGAATATCAGCCACCAACCTATATTGAAGAGAATAAAGTGTTATAAAAACAAAACAAAACAAAAGATTACAAGGATCGATCAGAATTGACATAAAGCATGAGATCACCAAGTTATAAATTGTTTATTCCAAGAATATATTACTGATAAAAAGGTGAAAATATTTGATAAAAAACAAATTATAAGTTGTTTTCGACAGTCATATGTAATAAAAATCTAGAAACCAAAGTTATAAACCAAAAATATGGTCGGCCAATGAGTCAAATGTTTCTTGTTTATATGCTAGCTATTTGTCCCCATAATTATATCCTTTTAAATGTAACTAGGATGTATATGTATTTGTTCTAGTTATCCAATAAAATAAGTAGAAGCTTAACTTTTGTTTATGCTATATAACATTTACGAGAATATATAAAAATGAAACCTTTCAGTTAAAAAAAAACAAATATAAATTGTCCCCCATGATTTAGGAGGAAACATGTTTTTTATTACAACATAAAATGTTTATTTGCAATGTATTAGGTTTATTTTCAAAATATTTGTTAGGTAAGTATGCATTACAAAATAAATGAAATGTTATCTAAATTGAAAATTATAAAAACAAAAACGTTAGCGGTATCGGTGGTGATTTTCGATCAGTAATAGTTTAGTTCTGTACGATATAGTACAGGTACAGTACCAATACTCGGTAATACGATACTAAAATAGATTATTTTAAAAATACAATTTATTTTTAATAAAGTTTATATTTGAATTTACACCATTTGATCTATAATTAATCTAATGGCTGATATTATAATGGTAAATTGTAAATATTGTTTACCATTAAAATAATTAATTTTCTAAATTAAGTGTATAAAGACAAATTTAACATTTTTAAATTTAGAAACTCACATGCAAGTTACAGCCCTTCTTTTTTAAACGTCAATAACTTTTTATATGTAACTCTTTTTTTAAAAAAGATTACACCATAATAGCGAGTGTTTTTTTATCTTTAATATGAGTATTATATTGTTATACTTATAAAGAGATAAAAATTAAATTTGGATCGGATGTCTTAGTCGATGGTGTTTTGTCTATGTCATAAAATGGTGTTTTAATTGTGTTTTGATTAAGGCGTTGTGTTTTACAGTTAAACACCACTGAACGTATATAAAACACCATAACATTGCAAATAATAAATTATGATTTCAAGTCATGGTGTTTTAACAATTAGAGTCTGTAACGTTGTATTGTGATTACAGTTGTGGTGTTTTAACATCTAGAATAGCAATAAAATCATTCTAGATGTTTAAACAACATGAATGTATTATGATTCAATTCATGGTGTTTTTGAAATTTGTATGGTGTTTTATACCTGCAAAAATAACATAAATCATTCCAGATGTTAGAACACTATGGCTGTAATATGATTAAAGTTGTGGTGTTTTCTGGAATTCGTATGGTGTTTTATACAAATTGAAATAAGAACAAGTGATTGAAAAAAATACGAACCATAATTTATTTCAATCTCTATGAATCAGACGATAATCATTTATAAATCTCTGAGTTGGTATATAAAACTGAATTAAATCTTTGTAAAAAAATAAAATTATATCACTAGTATAAAATAACTTACCGGAGGTTACAAAGATTATTTTATCAATTAATTAAATTTTGAATTAAATTACATTATTGCCCTTTTTAATTAGTTAAATTGAAGGGCGCATGCTAACCCCATATTATTTCCTATATTTTTCACACTATTAAACTTTTTTACAGAATCTTTAGTCTGTCAATAACAAAATTATTTGGTACTGGTATCGAGAAATACGAAAACAGAAAACGAGTAAAATTATAAACAAAAAATGTATTATGGCGGTGGGACAGTATAGTTTATGTACTGGTAATCACAAAAATAACGATAAATAATGGAATCGACTCTAAAAACCATAAAGATTTTACTGGTAACCAGCGTAGCAATGTTGTTTTTTGTTAGTAGTTCAATTTTGTATAGTATTGTTATTCGGTATAGTTTACGATGCTAAGAAATACATTATTTATAAATAAATTCGATTTTGATAAAAGTTATATTGGAAAATTGGATGAAAAATATAAATGTGTGTATCTAACATAAATAATTTAAGAAAAGTCAAATTAGTTGATAAAAGAAATGTTAATGAAACCAAAAATTATAATAATGAATAATGATACGATTACCTAGTGTTGTTTGGTAAGTCTTGGCTCGGTATGATAGTGTTACAGTATCGGTATGTTATAAGTATTCGGTATAGCTACAGATACTAAAAGAAAAATTAAAAAGGACAACTCCGTTTTCAATAAAATTTGTATTTGATGTTGACATAAAGACTAAATCTCGTGTTAGAATTTTCAAATTCGTTAACGAACGTAAGCTACTATAGGAAAAATAAATTAAATGATAAATAAAAGATCATTAAAGTTATAAACCACATAGTAAGAAGTTAAAAGAATATGTATAATTGTTTAATTAATTAATCAATGAAAATAGTTCAATAACCAATGAGTTGAAGAGTGATGCAAGGACACCGTAATAGAAACATGCTTGTTTGTTTATGTTTTAAGATTTTTGTGTCATGAAAGCAATTTATAAACATGTACCTTACATTCTTTCTAAAGAGGATTCAAATTTGCATTTTTTTATTTAATTTTCCAAATCCCTGTTAACTTCATCGTAATGAACAACTTACCAATGCAAGTATTCCCTATGGTTAGGATCACTTGGACTTGGAGCATCAGGATCCACCATAACCTAACAAATATCCAACTTAGTAATACTTCTTAAGAGTGATTTGTAAAGCTAGAACAACTAGTAAGAAAGAATGAAAAAAAGAAATGACACACTTACTAATGTGTAAAAAACACGTAGATCGTGACCTCCAATATCAACCCTAGGTTGGTTCACAACCTGAGAGGGTTTTAGCACAACCCCGTTGCTAACTTCTCTATCACTATAAGTAACAGTGAGGTTAATAGACCTAGTGAAATTATCAACAACATCTCCTATCACACGTCCAAGGATCAATGGGTCCCTCTCCCTCCTCATTATATAAGAACTGGAATTTTCGTCGGTTTTATGATGAGAGAGTTGTATACTATCGTATTGGCCTTGGTATTTATATGACTTTAGATACATAGTATGTGGCCCCAAACATATCCCTCATACAAACATATTCTCTTTGAGTTGTGATGAGTTTACTATATCATTTAGATTCCCAAACGAAAGATAGACCAATGGAGAAAGGAGGTGGATAGACGGACTACATATGTTACCATTTCACCACATATATGTTTAACAAGGAATTTGGACTGTGTGTCACTTCTATCTTCTGGTGTTAACTTTTCTCCATAGGTAAAAAAGTTGAAATGGATAATTTTAACACTACAAATCTTTTGGTGTGAACTATTCTCCATAGGTAAAAAAAGTTGAATTGGATAATTTTAACACTACAAAGCTCCATTTAAGAATGTTCATAAAAACTTACATTTTATACTTTGTTTTAAAAGTAACACACTCAAAAAAAAGGCTCCAACCAACTCAATATACAATGAAAACATATAAAGGAGTTCGTCGCAACAATTAGGAGTACGAAGATGAATTGATAAAGTATCGTGCTCACTTATTTGTGTTCAGTTAGATTTGGAGAATACGAAATTTCAACCATAAAAGTTTAAATTATTGTGGAGAGTTATGCATCTTAAGACTATCTCCATTGCTAAGAGCGTTCTTAGGCGTTCTTAGGTGCCAGTCACCTGTCATATCTTATCGTTAAAAGTTCATAAAAATCCTTAACAACTTCCAATTCACCTCTAACCATACAAACATTCCAACATATCCTTACATTTTCAACATCATCGCCCATTTTTTGTTTAAATTTAATTAGTTATATAATTAAAATGTATTTTACTTTTAGGTAAAAGGATTAATATAATAAATTCTAATATTAAAATAAAAATCCTTTACCAACTTTTGCCACTCCATCTTCTGTCCATCTTAAGCTTTCTAAGATAACCCAAAAACCCTATCTTGTTGAATATTATTGTTGAAAAAAAAAACAGAAATGGCCCAAGAACAGAGAGAACCAACACCCTTAACTTAACTTTGGGTGCCACACCATCGGACATCATCGGGCGGCCGGCTCCAACACCGCACCTAACTTCGGGCGGCTCTGACGTGGCTCGGATGACCTGATTTTGAACGCATTGTAGATAGTCACTTTTAATAGTGTATATGGATAATATATATATATATATATATATATATATATATATAGTGCCCGCTAAAATGAGAACCACCTCGAGTTGTAAGAACCGTGGAACTACTTGATCCGGGGCGAGGTGGACCAAATTTTTTTTTCATAAACGTACATGCGTGTATTATAAACACATTTGTAAAAAAAAAAAAAAAAAAATGTCGTGTGTGTAGTTTTGAGCACCACAAGTTTGTGTTTACTGGTACCGTAAATTTTCCGGTTAAATTTACGGTACCCGTAAACACAAACTTGTGGTGCTTAAAACTACACACGACATTTTTTTATTTTTTTTAACAATTGACAATATACATATATGTATAGTTAAAAGATTAACAATATACACATGTGTATAAATCCAAAAAAAATAACAATAAAAAATTTAATCCTTAAAGAAAAAGCTGCGATTTTTCCAAAAAAAAAAAATTGCATTTTTTTCACCTTTTTTTGCATTTTTTTGCTTAGAGAAAATGTATGATCCAGATTGCTTCTCAAGTTTCTCAAATAGGGTGGACTTCTCTTAGGATCCCTACCCTATATATATGTGTGTGTATATATATATATATATATATATATATATATATATAGGGGGCCGCTAGAATGAGAACCACCACGAGTTGTAAGAACCACGAGAACCGCGCCCCGCGGGTGGCCGTTGACCACGAATTTTTTTTTACACCTAGATCCGTATATTTTAAGACCGGGTGTAAATTTTGGGTTCAAACGGCGCGCCCGAGGGGGTAGTTTTTTACGCCCAAAGTTTGGTTAAAAAAAAGAAAAATTAAAAAAAAAATATATATATATATATATATATATATAGGGTAGGGATCCTAAGAGATGTCCACCCTATTTGAGAAACTTGAGAAGTATTCTGGACCACATATTTCCCTAAGCTTTTTGTAATATACACATATGTATAGTTTAAAATCAACTATATACATATATGTATATTGTCAAATCTTGAATTATACATATTTGTATATAGTCGATTTTAAACTATACATATGTGTATATTACGATAAGCTTAAGGAAAATGTGTGGTTTAGAATACTTCTCAAGTTTCTCAATTAGCTTAGTGCTTCTTACACGATCCTAACCCTATATATATATATATATATATATATATATATATATATATATATATGACAATATACATATATGTATAGTTAAAAGATTAACAATATACACATGTGTATAAATCTCAAAAAAAAAATTTAAAAATTAAATTCTTAAAGAAAAAGCTGCGATTTTTCAAAAAAAAAATTGCATTTTTTTTCATTTTTTTGCTTAGGGAAGATGTGTGGTACAAAATGCTTCTCAAGTTTCTCAATTAGCCTATTAATCCTTATCCTATATATATATATATATATGTAGAAGTTCCTGTAAAAAAAAAGATTTTTTGTGAGAAAGGTAAGAAAGAGTCTACACCATTAGATCTTTGATTTAATGGTTGAAATCATAATGGCAAAATTGTAAATAATGTTTACTATTAAACATATTAGTTTTCTAGATTAAGGGTATACAGGTAAATTTAACATTTTTAAATTAATAAACTAACATTAATGCACATGCAACTTCCTCCGTCTTTTTAAAACGTCAATAACTTTTTATACGTAACTTTTTTTTTAAATTACACCATAAATAACGAGCTTTTTTTATTTTTAAAATGAGTACCATATTGCTATACTTATATAGAGAAAAAAATATGCTTCGATCATATATTTAGTCCTTGATGTTTTGTCTATGTTCATACAGTTGTGTTTTAATTTTATTGTGATTCAAATCGTGGTGTTTTAAACACATACTAGACAACGTGGTGTTTTTTTATCTACTGGAATGTAGGTTTTAAAACACCATGCTGTTTTAACATATAGAATCAGAAACATCTGCTAGCATGCAGATGTAAAACACCATGCATGCAGGTTTAAAACATCATGTACAATAACCCGTATGATGAAAATTATACTAAGAACACATTCTCGAAATGGCGGTAGTGTCTTTAATAGTGTTATCTACTTATTGAATGGTGTTATATAATTATTGAATGGTGTTATATATGTCATGAATGTTGATTTTGCAGTGTTATTCGTAGTGCTTTTATAGAGATCTTTAAAATGGTGTTATATACTTATTGAATGTTGTAATATAATTATTAAATGGTGTTATATACGTGCTGAATAGTGGTTGCAGTGTTATTCGTAGTGTTTTTATAGAGATCTTTTAAAATAAACCGTGTTCCTATAAATAAGGTGGCGGTTATGGAAGGTTTTGAATTAATTAAATCAATGATAAAATTACTTGTTTACCCTTTTAAATTAATTTAGATTGTGGACACATGTTATCTCCACAATATTTCTCACACTTCTCACACTTTTAACCATTTTTATAATAACTTTACCCTATATATATAGTGTGAGGTTCATTGGGAACACTAAAAAAGTGGGGAACCGGGGAACACTCTTAAAAATTTAACTTAACATGTTAAAAATTAATTTTTTAAACATCTTTTTCGGCGCTTCTCCTTATATATACTTGTAGAAACATTTTTAATAAAAAAAATCAAAAACTAAAAATATTAAAAAAAAACAATTAAAAGAAGGCTAAAAAATTTTTTTTTTAGAAAAAATATTTTTTTACTCGACTAGATTCTCCTCCATTTTATAAAGAAAAACGCTGAAAAAAAATTTTAAAAAAATTATTTTTAACATGTTAAGTTAATTCTATAAGATATAACTGTTTTTTAAACATTTTTTTATATTTTTAGTTTTTGATTTTTTTTTATCAAAAATGTTTCTACTTGTATTTATAAGAAAAGGCGCCGAAAAAAAATTAGAAAAATATTTTTTTTAACATGTTAATTATTATTTTTAAAAGTGTTCCTCTGTTCCCCACTTTTTTAGTGTTCCCCAATAAACCCTCCCCGATATATATATATATATATATATATATATATATATATATATATATATATATATATATATATATATAGGGGAAAGATAAATCGAAAACCCATGTGAGTTGAGAAAACCCAAATAAACCTTATGTAACATTTTTATTTTTTTATAAAAAAAATAGCGACTACTAGGTGTTTTTTTGTGTTTCTTTTTTAAAAATGTTCAAATATATGTATATTACATTTCCTATTTTTTTAGAAAGGTTTCTTGAGTTTACACAACTCAAGTGGGTTTTCTCTATATGTGAACACAACCAAAAATGCCTAAAATTAGCAAAAAATCACACAAATTTTTTTTTTATATTTTTTATATAAAAATCGCTACTTTTCGAAGCCAAAAAAAAATTAATTTTTTTCTTTGCCACTAAAAGTAGCGATTTGAGCATAAAAAATATTAAAAAAAAAAAATTAGATTTTTTTTTTATTTTTTTAGGTTTTTTTGGGGTTTAGTTTTTAGCATTTTAGCTTGAGGGTGGGGGGGGTTTAGGTTTTTTTTGGGGGGGGGGGGGGGATTAGGTTTTTTTTTTTTTTGGGGGGGGGGGGGGGTGGGGGGTTTAGGTTTTTTTGTGGGGGGGGGGGGGTGGGGGTTAGGTTTTTCTAGGTTTCTTTAGCTATTTTAGGTTGTGTTCACATTGGTTCTCGCGGTTCTCGCAATAAGGGTCGTTCTCGCATGAGCTCCTCCCTATATATATATATATATAAGATTAGGTCCAAGAGTGAACACTAGTTTAGCTTGCGAACTGAGTGAACTAATCCTGGCCATACACGTGTTCACTCAGTTTGCAAATAAACTAGTGTTCACTCTAGAACCCCACCCTATATATATATATATATATAGGGTAAGGATATATAGAAAACCATTTTTATTGAGAAAACCCAGGAAACTCAAAGCTCCCGACATTTTTTTTTTTGAAAAAAATAACACATGTAATATACATGTTTTTAAGACTTTTGGGCCAAAAAAACAAAAAAAGCGCCGAAGGTATTTTAAAAAAAAAATAAACAAATTTCAGCATTTTTTGTGTAACACGTGTTACACAGCAAAGTTGCTGAAATTTGTTTATTTAAAAAAAAAAAAAAAACTCTTCGGCGCTTTTTTTTTTTTTTTTTTTTGGCCCAAATGTCTTAAAAACATGTATATTACATGTGTTATTTTAAAAAAAAAATGTCGGGAACTTAGAGTTTTCCGGGTTTTCTCAATAAAAGTGGTTTGGTCCATATAGTTACACTATATATATATATAGTGGACGGTTCAAATGAGAAGAATTTTTTTGTAAGAAGAAAAAAGAAGAAGTTTCAACCAATAAGAATGCTTTATTTTACTTTATTTAATATTTGTATTTAATTTTAATATAAGGGTATATTGGTAAACTTACATAAATAATTAATTTGTATTATTCACCTTTAATAAGTAGCTAAATTAAATTTGTAACTCTTTCTCAAAATATATACTTTTCCAAATTAAAAAAAACTTAATTTAAAGTGTAGAATAAATTACTAGTTGTGTATGATAAATTACGAGTTGTGTAGGATATATTTCGAGGTGTGTAGTATAAATTTCGACTGTGTAGGATAAAATTCTATAACGTGTAGGGTATATGTAGGAAAATTTTGATATGTGTAGGTTTTGTAAATTATATGTGGGATAATTAATGATTAGTTAACTAATTAATTAAAGACAGAAAAATTAATGATATGAGTTATAAATGAAATAACATTTTACTAATATGCCCTTTCTTCTTTTACTTTTCACATTAAATTTCTTCTCAAATGAACATTCCCCTATATATATATATATATATATATATATATATAGGATAAGATTCATTTGAGAACCACCTTTATTATGAGAAACGCGAGAACCAATGTAAACACAAATAAAATCTAAAAAAAAATAAAAAAATAAACACTCAAAATTTTTTTTTTTAATATTTTTTTTACAGAATCGCTACATTTCATTACAAAAAAAAAACTTTTTTTTAGTAACAGTTATTCATGCACATGTGCATATGTATTATTACTTCGAGAAATTCCGTAATACAATATCAGTAATAGACAATTGCACTTTAATTTACAATACCATACGTAATACACTACTTTTTTACATTACCAATATTCAAAATCCACATGTGCATCATTATGTATAACCAAGATATAACGTGTTTTGGCACAAAAAGTTTGTGATTTTAAATGGAGAAGTAGGCCCATATACATGTTTTTTGGTTAGTTATATCTAGTGGTTGATGGTTTGGTTATAGTGTCAATTTATGATATAATATGTTGATTGGATGGTATAAATAGTGTTTATATACATGTAATAAAGTGAAAATATTGGTAATGGTATTATATTATGGATGGTAGGAGGTAATGGTAGTGTATTATGGATAGTATGATTGATGAAAGGGAAAGTGTGTTCAAAGTAGTGTACCAAAACACCTTATTTCATTATACATATAGACGCACATATGCATTACTAATATTGGTAATGTAAAAAGTAGTGTATTACATATGGTAGTGTAAATGAAAGTGCAATTGTCTAATATTTGTAATGAATTATAGAATTTGTCAAAGAAATGACAAAAATGCACATGTGCATGTTTGTGTATTATAGATGGAATGATAAATGAAAGAGAAAGTGTATTCAAAGTAGTGTACAAAAACACCTTATTTCATGTTGATAAATATAGATGCACATGTGCATTTCTAATATTGTTAACTTAAAAAGTAGTGTATTAAACGTAGTGTAAATGAAAGTGCAATTGTCTAATATTTGTAATGAATTACGGAATTTGTCAAAGAAATGATAAATATGCACATGTGCATGGATAACTGTTACTCGATATTTTTTTAAAATTTTTTTATTATTGACGAAATATAACGATTTTTCAAAAAAAATAGTAAAAACAAAAATTTTGGGTGTTTTTTAGATTTTTTTATGTATTATGATTTGTGTTCACATTGGTTCTCGCGGTTCTCACAATAAATGGTGGTTCCTAACGGATCCTTATCCTATATATATAGGGTTAGGTTAACGTACAAGAACCCTTATCCTACATTACGTACGCGATCATCTCAGCCTTCAGATCTTCATCCCACATTGTAATCGCATGTTGGTTTTTTGTAACAATTTCGTATGTTAATTTTTCAACATGCGATTTCATCAAAAATTACCATATGCGAAATTTGTTGGTGCACTTGTGTCTGTACTTTGTCTGTATTCTGTCATGATACAAAACGATGTCTTGTGTTAGTCTGAGTTACGTATTTGGTTTGTTATTATGTGTGCTCGATGTAAGTTTGACCAAGTCAACCATCCTCCTGGTTTGACTTGACCAAACAGTTAGCACATTGTTTTGTAAGATGTTGTGTCGAAGGATGAGTAATCGAAGGATTGTGTATATCCTTCGATGAGCTCGAAGGATAAACCTTCGATGGATATAGATGGACCTCGAAGGATATCATCCTTCGAGGTATATGTGGATCCTTCGATAGGTTTCAGATCGATAGATGATCTTTCGATCAGGCTATCTGATCCTTCGACCAGACGAGCTATGATGGGTATATATACTCATGTAATGTGTTCACTTCATTAAGAGAGAAGTGTGTGAGTGTGAGTGAACTTAGTCTTGTAGAGAGCGTATTTTCAGTTTGGTCAAGGGCTGTAACCGTGTCCACTGAAATACAAGAGAAAACTTTGATATCTCGGGTGTCTACCCTTCTCTTTGTAGCTTGTGTTCTCATATAAACTACCGGTTTGCATTCTAGCTTGGATTCCGCACTTGCTAGTGTGTTAAACATAACAAGGATAAGGTTTGACCTCATCCTCCGAGGGACCTACAAGTGGTATCAGAGTCGTGGCTCTTTTCCTTGTTAAAAACCGAGTTTATACAAGACTTTGGAGTGTTTGGACAAAACTCACATGGTTTAGCACCCGTTTTTAGTGTTTTTCTCGCTTTTCTTGTCATAAAAGCGTGTTCTAAACTAACCGGGTGTGTTAAAGGTCGGTTTGGGTAACTTAAAAACTTGTTTTTGAGAAGTTTGGTAACTTTCGGCCAAATTCCGGCTTACTCCAGTGACCGGTTTTCTGGATAAGATCAGTCTTTTAACTAATATTTTATTGTTCAAATCTTGTTTTTGGCAAAAGTATGGCCTGATCGAAACCTTCTGCCGAAAGCTTTCTACCAACCCATCACCTTTTCACCAACCTGTCACTTTTGTCAACTGTGTCAGTGCTGGTCGAAGGATATCCTTCGAAGTCGAAAGATCATCTTTCGATCAAAGGAAGTTCGATAGATAATCATCCTTCGAACATCCTTCGAAGTCTGTGTCTTATCCTTCGATCCAAGGAATCTTGTCGAAGAATACATCTTTCGTTTTACAGTTCTGGTTCGAAAGATAAGGATCTTTCGTTTGGAGAATCCTTCAAAATCATTGATCTTTCGAACACTGTTGATCCTTCGAACATGTGTTGATCCTTCGATCCTAGTCTGTTTAAATTTAACAAGTTTGTGTTTTGCTCGTCTTTCGATCAGGGATCCTTCGGCTGGTTGGTTGTTAACAAGGAGAACCCGAGAGAACTAGTGTAACAATTTTTTCTTGATCAAAAATGAATTCGATGTGGGGTATTCCGATAAATACAGAGATGTATTATGGTACTCCTTCTCCGGATTCGGGAAAGTATAGAAATACCAGTTTATCTCCTGCATGGGCCGAATCTCCCGTACCTGTATCTTCGCAAGCTAATGCTATATCTACCGGTCAATGGGCATTCGTATCAAATCAAACTCCAAGTATTCAAAGCATTTTGTTAAGCGAGAGCGAAACCAGAAGTTTGAATCGGCCTCCAAAGTTGATGCACTTAAGCGAATATCCAGGATGGTTTGGCAGATTTCATACATACGTCCTTGGACAAAACACGGAATTGTGGTTGCGTTTCATCACAGATTTTGATCAAACAATAGAGGTTGCCGCTTCATCTGCTGCTATGTTTGCAGATCTTACGGAAGATCAGAAGAAGGTCTATGATTTGGAAAAGAAGGCATATGCCATTCTTACTCAGGCGTTAAGCAAAGATATTTATCATCAATTTGTCAGTTTCAAGACAACAAAGACGTTGTGGGACGCATTGAAGATAAGGGGCGTAGGAAATGAAGCGACACGTCAATTGAGAAAAGACCTGCTAAAGAAAGAGTTTGATGGTTTTACTTGTATGGAGAATGAATCTTTAGGAGATTTTACAAGTCGATTTAATCATTTGCTGACTGAATTGGCAAATATTGGGGTTGTAACAACTTCAGCAGAGGTAGTGAAAAAGTTTGCAGATGCACTGCCACCTCAATGGAATACTTTCTTGGAAATCATGAAGTACAATGGCACTTTAGCTACAACAAACTTCAATGACTTTGTTCAACTCCTGGAAAACAAGAATCAGGAAGAAACTCTCAAGGCGAAAAGAGTTCGAGTGCCACAAAATCCTGAAATGTATTATGGAACTTCTAGCACTTCTACAAAACCTTCTTCACACGCTCCAATTCAAACAGCGTTTGTGTCTAGCACTGACATGTATGGCAATCCTCCTCCAACAACAGACATGTATGGAAATCCGCTTGAACCAGTCCCTCAACCAGTACCACAACAGCAAAGCCAGCGACCTATCAGAGCAACTGATATGTTCGGAAATCCATTACCTGTTCGATCTACCGGACCAACAGATTTATACGAGAATCCACTTCCTCCTCAACAGCAAGCATGTTATGGAAGCACATCATCTGCTAGTCAGCAATCAAAGCCAAATACAGTACGGATTCTCTAAAGTCAGTGTTGAAGTAGCAAAAGAACATATGGAGCTTCTAAACACTTTGGTGAGCGCATACTGTGGATTAGTAGAAGGTCAGATTGGCAACATTAATCTGACTCAAGAAGACTATCAGCAGATCGATAAAGAGGAGATGGAGATGATGGACATCAAGTGGGCCTTTGCCAGTGCTGTTAGGCGAGCAAAGGATTTCATGGAAAGAACTGGCAGAACCAGCTTGGAAAGCAAGAAAGACACCAA
Organism: Helianthus tuberosus; assembly: GCA_030545235.1. NCBI lineage: Eukaryota > Viridiplantae > Streptophyta > Magnoliopsida > Asterales > Asteraceae > Helianthus > Helianthus tuberosus. The sequence continues at coordinate 25,687 of JARYGA010039453.1, forward strand.
GTATGGATTTGATAAGCAGGCTGTTAAGTGCTTCAATTGTGGTGAACGTGGTCATTTCAAACGTGAATGTACGAGGCCATCTCAACATGGAAACCAAAATCCTTTCAGAGGTGAAGGCAACAGGGCAAATCAGAACCAAGTAAGGAACAATGAGCGCACATTGGTGCCTGTCAACAACCAGAGTCAAGCAGGACCATCTAATGCCAACCAGGCACTTGTGGTTCAAGTAGATGAAGGCTGTGATTGGTCAATTCAGCTGAGTGGTGATGCTCCAGATGGAACAGCGTGTTTTGCTGAAGTCGTAAAGGATTTAAAGCACGCCAGTGGTGGAGAATCTTCCACCAATGGTGATGAATCTTCTGAAGATGAAGACAGTTCTGGTTATAGTGGAAGCTCAGATGAAGAATCCTCCACTTCAGGCAATGATCATGTGGATGAGACATCAAGTGCGTCAGTCGATACAGATATTAATGAGCTTTTGGAAGAAGCTGCAGCAGGAACTGAAAGAAGATCTATTTTGGTGGATCAAGCTGCTTACTCTTCGTCTTCTCTCCATTCAGCCTTTATGGCTAATGTCGACAGTTCATCAAGTCAGGTATGTGTCGATGAACCCACTGTAGTTAGTTATGAAAATTGTGATAGTTTAAATGTTAAATGTGCTGATTTAGAGACAAACATGTCTGAGTTGCAAGACAAACATGATGCTTTACAAGCTAGTTTGTTTGACTTGCAAGACAAACATGCTTCATTGAATGATAAGTGGTGTGAGTTGCAAAGCAAACACGAGGCTTTGCAAGAGAAATATGATGTGACATTCATCCACAATCAGAAGTTAACCGTGGATCTCTCGAAGTGCACTGAAGCCAACATGTTTTATGAAAACCATGAAAAGGAGTTTAAATCGGTAATTGAAAAATTGAAGAAAGATAAAACCGAGTTAACTAAAATGGTTTCCAGAAAACAAACTGACATTAATTTGTATATAACTCGTCTTGAGGTAATGCAAAAAGAAATGGCTTGTGTCAAAACTGAAAGTGAGGCGATCCACCTTAAGCTAGACAGTTATTTGAGCTCTAGCTATGTGTTGGATCACATCATTGACGTTCAGAAAGAGAAACGGGATGTCACATGCATAGGCTACAAGAAATGTCCACCACCTGTGAGACACAATTATGATGCCATGCCTGACGAGGAGGATAGAACTTTCTTTGAACCATCTGTTCCTCTAGATGTTAATGAATTTGCAACAGGACTCGGATACAAGAAAGAAGTATCATCAGATTCGGATGTGTCAGCAGATACATGTGTGTCTTCTGCTGAACAGAATCAGGATCCTCCAGTTGTTGTTGAGGATGCTGATTCTTCTGATGATGAGTCTGATGATACTGATTCAGCAAAGTCTGATGCGGTGATAAAAGAAGAGGACATACCTCTTGAGAATCATATTCTGTGTGATCCTCCTGCAAAACCCGCTAAGACTGTTGCAATCGAGTCCTTGTCTGCACAAGAGTCGGAGAGTGTGGATTTGCTGTATACTCTTGTTGGTGATAATAAAATTTATTCTGACAAAGATTTTCCGATTAATAATGTAAATCAATCCTTAATCAGTAAAGTTTTTGAAAATTCGACAAGTAAATTTCTGGGTAAGAAAGGATCACACGTTGTGGTAACACAGTGCCCTCATATCCCAAAGGCTGAAGTTAGAAAACAATTTGGCAATCAGAAATTACCAATAGAGAAAAGGCAGCAAAATCATAACAAACAAAAAGGAAAATTGCCGGCTCAAAGTCAAAAGAAGCCAAAGCAAAAGAAGAACAAGAATGTGAACTTTGTGAAATCTAAGGGAACGGACAAAATTGAAACGTTTGAAAATCAATCTAACTTAGATTTTGTCAAGAAAGCAACAGTGTTGAAAAGAAATG